>CM077785.1:32282880-32485380 GCA_039737535.1 Lagodon rhomboides
AAAGTAATTAGATTATGGCTTTGGAAGAATCTTCCATTTAAGAGATGAAAACTTGTTCCAGCAGCTGATGAACATCGATGGCTTGATTTGACCCGGAGCTCACCTGCTTATTCCACTGAAGAGAAGACATTAGTGGCATCTCGTGGAAAAGCCAAGAAACTTAGGAACTGAATCAAAGTTATCACGTTCTGTTATGTTGTTTTTGAATATATTTGGATACAGTCACGTATGTGAAAACATTACTGCAGACGTGTGAATGCATATCCATACGGAAGCGTATTGCATTCACTTGATAAATGTATTTTTGGGTTTGTTTTTCTGAGTAATTATTAGTGTTTTTCTGAGTAATTTATTTTTTGTCTGTTTTTTGGAATAATTATTTCTGTTTTTCTGAGTAATTTTTTTCTGAAGTATCGAGATACTTCGAACTCCGCGAGAACATCCAACCTGGAACAGACTCCCGTTCTCCCGTGGACCATGTCCTGGACCTATGGTGACTCCTGCCCGCACATACATAACCTGACTCTCGCCAGTGAGTGAAGCCAGGCGGAACGAAATGCATCTGGCGAGAGTCAGGTTAGCGCATACATGCCTTGACAAACTAATGATTATACCATCTATATGAGTTAAAGACAGGACTATCTCCCAGCGTCTTAAACCCAGATCAAAGTAAAACTTGATTAAACTGAACAAGTCGGTCATGTTTGTAACCATGAAGTCGAGCTCTCAGTGAATGAATGGATCTTCAAATGCTCTGTAAACTCAGGAAAAAAAATAGTCCGAAAAACAGAAAAAAAAATTACTCCGAAAAACACAAATAATCACTCCGAAAAACAAACCAAAAAATCAAGTGAATGCAATACGCTTCCGTATATCCAAACACAATGATCATGTGCACTAAGTGTTCACGCCTGCAGCTCCTCGTGATTCAGCTGGTTAAACACATTTGCACAGTGTTTAGGGTCAGAGTTAGCTGCATCACAGCAGGGGCTGGGTTTGATCTCCAGGGTCCGTCTTGGTTGAGTTTTCATGTTCTTTCCCATTTCCTCCGAGTGCTCGGGTCTAATTTTCTGGTCTGTCACTGTCACTTTCCCCTGGCGGCGCTGTCTGGCGGCCGCCCGCCGCTCCTCGGGGACGGACGACACGCGGAGAACTTCCTCTTCTTCTAATCATCGTACAGCAGCGCAAACAATAAATCTGCTCCGTCTTCAGTCTCTGTAAAATGAGGAAAGTGCTTCATGCAATTACAAACATTGTGGGTTCTTAATTAGTTAAACCTTCTGGCACAGCCTCTCGATCTAACACACTGGCTTCATGAACCCTTTTGTGGTTTTCCTTACACCAGACACTGCTGGTGAACTTCTCCGCATGAGGTCCGGGTGAATGGATTTGGAGAGTAGCGTTCTAAGCTGGTACATTTAAACTTTAAATAGCTTTAAACACATTTTACAAAAGGCCTTAAAGGAAGCAGAGGGGGTCGATGGGAGGAAGAAAAGGGAAGTTAGGAAGATGTAAAAGAAGGAGAAACAATGGTCTCGAGAGTACGACTAATAAAACTTTTTAAATTTGTATTTTTATCTCGGTTGCAGCTACAATGGCTCCCCTTCACTGACCTCCAGCTTCATGTAGGTAATTGTCATTTTTTTTTGAAAGGCACAGAAGTTTCCAAATTAATGAGTGTGAAAGGACGCCACAAAAGGGATATCAATTCCACACACGCCGGTACGCACAGAAGGAGGGAGAGTGTGATTGATCCCTGTGTGTGTGTGTGTGTGTGTGTGTGTGTGTGTGTGTGACCGGAGCCGCCTGTTCAGAAGATCAACACTAACTAGATTAGCACACATCTGATCTTATACTTAAAAGCAGATCACACCTGCAGGCTGTGAGTGTCTGTTATCAAGCAGAGGCCTTCACACAAGCTTCTTCTTCTTCTTCTATCAGATACGACACACGTTGCCACAGGATTTCAAGAATACACTTCGATAGCAGCCAACACAACCGCGTGAAGTCACTGCATATGTACGACCTTTTGCGTGTAGTTTGTGTCCCACACATTATAAAACTAATTTGTTGCGGCAATCATCAACACAACCACAGAAAGAGCAAAAGCTCCGTCATCGTGGTTCATAATAACAGCAACAGTCGGTCTTAGCCCGCTCAGACGTCAGGAGGCAGGCTAGTGTTTAATTTCTGATATTATATCAAAACACAGCTCAGCCTTTCTCTCATGCGTCAGAGGGAATGCCGCTAATGTGTTCACATTTCTGTGTGTCATGTGTACAACACTGACACTTGCAAAAAAAACACTTCTGTTGAATTTTTCCTTTGTCACAACTCTGTGTTTATGCTCTGTTTGGGATTAAAGGGATGTTCCGGTGTAAACTTAATCCATGGTCTAACACACCTTCGCCACGCCATCAAAAACCGGGTGCGTTGAGCTGTGTTTTTAATACAAATCCGGCAAAGCTAGCAGATGTTTGATGCTTCGTACTGTGTGCTGGGACTGTACATGTACTGTTGCTGAAGTTTGCTGCTGTTCTCACCATTAATTGTGGCTTTTTGATGGCGGTTTCTAGTTGGAGACATAAGCTGCAGTGTATTGTTACCGTGCGGTCTTTTCTGAGGTTGCTAAAACTAGCTAAGCTAGCGGTCAGCTAACTTGACCTCTCGAGGGGGAGTCTTACTCGGTGTCAAGGTGTGTTAGACCATGGATTAAACTTACATCGGAATATCCCTTTAAGCTTGGTTAGGTTTAGGAAAATGTTGTGGTCTGAAATACCAGTCTTGGTTTCCACGATCACAGATGGAGAGTGTCCGACTTCCCTTGAAAAAACATGGATGGAAATGTCTTCACAGCTCCTTAATAAAAAAAGATTTTTGGTTGTTGCAAACACTTCTGGATACGTCTCCCAGTGTCCTTAAAAATATCCAGCTAAGGCTCAAACCCTGTTCACCCGCTTGGCGGCTAATAATTATAATGTGAACGTGGTATGCCACATTTGGTACACATGCCATGTCAACCTTCTCTGTGGTCGGCAGAAATGTTAACTGCTAATATTATATCCTGGCGACTGAGCTGATGGTGGTAGAGGAGGCTACCAAGCCAGTGACCACAGTTCAAGACTGCGTTTCAACATTTGTAAGTTGGCACCGCTGGTTATTATCCAGCCTTGTTTGTGGCAACCAAACTATTTTTAGCCAAAGCGTGATCTGTTCTTAACCCTTACAAAGTGGTTTTGTAAACAGATCGTAAGCACAGCATTGTCCAAATATACAATTCAACAGGAAGAAACTTCAAATGTCAGTGTGAAGAAATATACATTTTCAACAAACGTCCATTGCTAGCTTTTGTTCTGGTGATTGGATTGTTCTGCTCATCGAGGTTTAACTCCAGCAGCGGCAGCATTTCTGCCTCCGCAGCAGCTCAGCGTGCGAGTTGTGTTTACAGAACTGAAAAATCACACGTCTGAGTGTAACCAGGCAGACACTACAAGTCAAAGGATGTCGAGTGAGGGATTCAATATTTGTCTATTCGTGGTGTTCCACTTGCAAAGTTCGTATTGCTGGATAAACAACATTTCAAAGAGAGGGAGGGTGTTCAAATTTAGGCCAGAGTCTCCCGCTGAGCTGCTGGATCTCCCTCTGCCAGCTAATTTTCCCTTGTACCTTCACTAAATCCTTTAATATGGTGGACAGCCAAAACTAATAATAAGATTAAAATGTGTACCTGCCACTGCAAGAGACCAACGGACAGACAGACACACACACGTGCTGTACAGTAGAGTGTGTTCACAGCAGATAACTAATAACTGCACGGGAGCAATGAGCGCTTTTGTGTGATTGTAATTAATTTATGCCATGTTGTATAAATGACTCCCACATGTGTGTGTGTGTTCATGCATGTGTGTGTCGTTACCTGTTTCAGAGACATTCAGTGAAGTGTGAAATATAAACGGTTGTTCTCTTAATTAAGATCCCGACCTCCCTCCAGTTTTCTAAGTCTTGGTCTGAGCTAACGTCTGAATGTGTGAGCGTGTCCTCTGTTGTCATGTCCAATGTGAGAAAAAACATCCTCTGGAATACCATCAAGGTAAGGCTGCGTTGGATTCACACTAAGAATGGTGTTTAATTGAGTATGTAGTGCTTTTCAAATGACTTTTGAAAAGCTCTACATGAAACTGAGGCTCATTGCAGCGACAATGCAGCTCGAAAACCGACACTGCGCGGTTTGTCGTCACCTTTTGCTGTTAATACTTCACACAAGGCCCGAACAAAAAGACTCGCCAAGTGCAAAAGTCTGTGGAATCAGATTAAAGGACGCTGGATCGACCACGTCAAACCTTATCGAGCACCTGAAAACGTATACGGATAGGTCAGTTAGCATCTATGGACGGTTAGCAGCTCAGCATAATAAGCCAGCTAACGTTAGCTTGCTTGATTAGTCTGACGTTGGCTGAATATTTTTGAAAAGATGAGTGTTTGCTCGCCCCAAAAAGTGGCGGGTAGAGCCAGCGTCTTGTAATCGGAAGGTGGTTCGATTCCCCTGGTCTGCATGTCCTTGGGCAAGACACTGAATCCCAAACTGCTCCTGATGTGCTGGTCGGCACCTTGCATGGCAGCCACCACCATCAGTGTATGAATGTATGTATGAATTAAGTCGCTTTGGACAAAAAGCGTCTGATAAATGCCCTAAAAAAATGTAAAATGTGTTACTTTAAAGTGAACAGACGGCTGGTAAAAACACTTAAATGCTCTTTTAGTGGACAGTATGCAGTAAATACTGATTATGTACTACGTTAATGTGTGATTTTGAACACAGGATGCATCACACGGGCAGAGTTCAAACTGAGGAGGGAGAAAAGGTTTGCAGATTTCTTCCTGTTTGTTTCTTCGTCTCGTACCTTTCCTCAGACTTCATCTGTTCTGTCGCTGCGTTTCCTTTCTCTTGAATGGCGTCCGTCTCTCCCTCTCTGCCAGCTCTCGCTCTCTGTAAAGCATCACCGAGGCAGAAAAAACAATTCATTTTCATATTTATTTAATAATGTGCACGTTGTGTGGACAAATTCGACTGGAAATGTGTGTGTGTGTGTGTGTGTGTTTTCAACACAACTCCAGTAGATTTACTATGTAGGAGTGTTTTCACAGGCTTTTTGTTCTAATTGCGTGTCCGTCTACAATCAGCGTTCATGCTTTGTCTACACACGTGTGCGTTTCTGTGTGGCATGTGTGTGTGTGTGTGTGTGTGTGTGTGCGTGTGTTTTGGCTCTGGCTGGTAGCGGCCCCTCTCTAGTACCCCCCAGCTCCGTCTCTCCTGCCAATAGCTAATTGATTTGGCTCCATCCCGCCTGCTCTACTTACTCAAGTAGTTAATTAACTTAACTTTTAATTCGTTTGCACACGGCGCCTGGGTAAAAACATAAAGCTGACACCGGCCACGCACGGCCACTCGCCCTGTTTTTTTGTCCAACGGAGCACACAAAGCCGGGAGTCCCGCCGCTCGTAAACGGGCCTGGAGAGGTCGGGAAGTTGCTCGACTGAGTTTACGGCGCAGACCAGCCAGCTTCCTCTGGCTCCGCTCCATCACTCGGTCCAGCTCCTCGTCTGGTTCCTTTTTCTAGTTAACGCTCGGTTACTCTGCCTTTTTTTTTTCCCAGCGCTGCTCCATTTTTGCTTTCTCTGTTACATGTACATTAATTATGACTTTAACTGGCACATAACACTAAATTAGCATACTAAACCTGCATGAGGTTGATGAGGAACTTGCTTTATAGCAATTACTCGGCGATTAGTTCACCAGGTGCTGAGATTCCTGGCTTTCAAAAGTCACTTTCAAGCCTGCGCACACTGTGCTCGCACTTTCAGCAGCCAAACAATGAGGAATAGTGTTAAAAACAAGCAAGTGGAAGTGCCACTCCTCAGATATAAAGGCTAAAAAAAAGCCTCATTACCGAGCCAATTAAAGCAAATGAGAAAGCAATTGATTGTTCAGTTGACAACAATGATATCTTGCCTTCACACATTTCATACTTTTTTGGAATGAGGACTGCAACAAGAAGAGAGAAGCAGTGTCCGTACTCAACCCGAACGCTTCAGTTTCTTTATATTGCAACTTATATTTGCTGTGGCAGCGCTGTGGTTATGGTCTGGCTAGGTTTAGGTGCAAAAAACACTTGGTTAGGGTTCGGAAAAGATCTTGTATTGGCTTAAAATGCCTGGACATGTATTGTTGAAATAGCCTTGATATGACTTACATGTTTAGTTACCACTGCTTAACTGCCATCCTCCAGACACGAAAGTAAGCTAATTCCTGTGTAATCCGAGTAATCGTACGAGTGAAGGAATGAAATTGAAGGAAAAAAAATGTTCAAAAATGACTGAAATTGCCACTGAACAATCAGTTAATCGATCCATCAATCAGGACACTTCCAAATTGAGAAGGTCTGGACCATACTCCTTGAATTTAATTTAATTTAATGAGCAAGAACTTGACTCTGACGAGAAAACTGCAACTTTTAAATTTGCGGGATGTTTTAAATCAATTTGTTTCGGCACATCTCATCGATTGCTTTTACTTTAAAGAAATCTCTCTGGTCTTCAGAGTGCAGCACCATGGCGTTATGACACACATGTCACTTGACTCTATATATTGTAAATAGCACTTAGATACGGCTTTGCTTTCCTACCTTGACGGACTGAACACTGGACTGAACTGTGTATAGGTCCCTTTCACGGAGGTCACTACGACATGTCATAACAAGAAAAGGCGCAGGTGGAGCCGACAGCATTAATGATGGCTTCGGTCCGCTTAAGTGTCCCATTATGCCTGTGAGCCTGATGCATTATACTGCTGCCCCCCTGAACCGAGCGCAGCCGTTATTAAGCTGTAGATGCACCCGAGCTGTCGGCGCTGTGATATATCAGAACGTCTGCTGCTTGTTCAAACAGGTGACTAATTGAAATATGAAGCCTATCATGTACATTTTCAGCTCCAACGCATCAAACACGGCAGTCGGGACAGTGGCCGTGTGTTTGTAATGCCGTTTTTCCACCGACAGTACCAGCTCGCCTCGGCTTAGCGTGGCTCTACTTGGTTTGGTTTCAGACGCGTTGCGTTTCCATCTAGAATTAGTATCTCTTCAACGTGGGCGGGTCGTCATCAACGTGGGCGGGTCGTCTTCAACGTGAGCGGGTCGTCATCAACGTGGGCGGGTCGTCATCAACGTGGGCGGGTCGTCATCAACGTGGGCGGGTCGTCATCAACGTGGGCGGGTCGTCATCAGTGACGTACTTATCCACGCGACACATAAACAGGGCTAGCTGTGGGCTACGCTAAACACGTCCACCTTTTCATTTCCTGTCGCACCATCAAGCTCGTTCTGGATGCGTCTTCAGCGACAACACTCAGGAGCGTCTCCACCTCTGCCACGGTCCACGCCGTGTTCCTGCGCGTTGTTCCTTCCATGTAATCGCTATGTTGACTGAACGCAGATGCTAGTTTTTAAAGGTAGCGGGCGTCAGGCTCGGACGTCGCGCTCGTCATGAGTCGTCAAGTGGCGTCGCTCTCTGTCCAATCAGTGGCCGGCTGCCAGCTTACGTCACACAGAAGTGTCAGCTCAGCTCGGTTGGAACTTATACGGAGGTGATACTAAAAAAGCACCACTTTAGCAGGTACCAGGTACCAGATTTCAGTAATGGGAACGCAAAAAAGGCGAGCTGAGTCGAGGCGAGGCGAGCTGGTACTGTCGGTGGAAAAACGGCATAAGTTTGACGCTGTAGGTAACTCTTCAGCGTCTCTTCTGGAGGATCCCCTCTCGCACCGAGAGCAAAGAAGTTGGAGCAGGAGATGGCAGGTGGGAAGATCAGTGAATGAGGTTGTTTTCAGAATCAACAGCAGGAACAGGCAAACACAAAAGACTGATCTAATGACCGAACAAACTCAGCTAACGAGGGGACGAGGTGCAGCTGAAGAGAAGCTGGGCAGAGAAGCACAGGTGAGGGCGACGACGCGAAGAACTGGGCCGGGTTAACGAAGCTGATGCAGAGCAAGTGTGGAGGGAAGCACAGGCTGGGAACACAAGAAGACAGGAGGGAAACAGAGCAAAAAGACGAAACAAAAAAAAGCCTGCAGACACATAAAACACACAATAAAATGAGAGAGGAATGACAGGACTGTGAGACAGGACTGTGAGAACAGAAAACAATGTGGATGAATGTTGTGTTACCACAGGGGGGAGCCAGACGCAGGGACACACAGACAGCAGGTGAGTTTGGTGATGAAGGAGTTTGTTTTACTGCAACGAGGAAAAAGCGTCAGAGAGGAATGACGACGGGGGAACGAGGTCCGGAGGCAGCGGCTACGTAGCGTACGTACAATATACGCTGTGGGCTGATGAGCTGACGAGAGGCTGGTGTGCAGAGCGGGAGGAGCGATGAGCCGACTGCAGACAGGTGTGTTCAATAATCAGGACCAAGCCCATGCCATCAGAAAGGGAAAATGCAGGGAAACACTAGGGAACGTCCGTGGATACATGCATGGCTGTAACACTGAAGACTCACTTCATAAATAGAAGAGAAGTGAAGAGAAAAGGTCTGCAGATCAGCCAAAATATTCACATCAAATATGGAGAAATAGATTTTGGACCAGAGCCAGGACGAGACCCCGTGTGGCTCCGAAGAAGTGATGATGCAAAACACAGATATAACAGCGCTCGACGCTGCGACGCAGTGTTGTGTTTTTCACACCGAACACATAGAAACAGCTTTCAAGTGCCGTTTATAGAAAACGTGATTAGTCTCAAAGGCAGAGGTGTGAAATGTCCCGTCGGGTGCGAGCGAGCAACAAACAAATCACCAACAATCCTGAGCCGCGCTGTCCTTTACCCAAATCTGATCCGACTCTCGCCTCTGAAGAGCGACTGAATGAACGCATGAGGGATGAATGTCCATTTCACAGTTTGACTTTTGAACTCCTGAAATCGAGCCCTCTGTGGCGTTATCAGCGCAGCAACACATGAAACCATTCCCGCCCTTTTTCATGGCACCTGTAACATCTTATCTCCCTCCTCCTCCTCCTCCTCGCTGTCCGTCTCAGCACGTCTCCGTCTTCCCGTCCTTGTGTCTGCCTGTGTCTCTTTCTTATCCTTTCGGGTTCCGTCTGTTTGTTTGTCTCTCGTCGTCCTTGCGAGGCTACGAGACCGTTCAATAACCTCTTTTTTTTGGCGTGACTGTTTATCGCTCATGAAAACACTCTCAAAGACATTTTTTTTTCTTTGTCTCTGTCGGTTTGAAGATAGCGAAAGTCCATTCTGCGTCCGCTCTGGGGGGTCAAACACCTCCAGGAAGACGCTGTCGGCTGCTTTCTCCGCGCCGGCGTTGGGTCTGTGTTGGGCACAATGAAAGACACGGCCAGCGGTTCAGCTTTCTGTGTGTGCGCCTTTGTGTGGTTTTAGGTTCAACAGTTGGAGACTTTCACTGTATTTGTACTTTTAAAAGAAGATGTATTAAATAGCCACATTTCTAAAGCGTGACAAAGCCATTCAGTGTGCTCACCACTAACACTTTCCTTGTAGTACGCGTGAAAAGTAAAGCACTGAACGGAGAGGTGAGGACAGCTGCAGATCATTGTGTGTTAGAACTCAAAGGATGAGTTCAAAACGAGATTAAAAATTGAATTATAGTCCACAAAACATTTCTGGAGCTTCACAGCAAAAACTGCGTCAAGGTAACGTCAGAGCAAGAAGTAAAAATAAAGCATACCAGGCTGATAAACACAGATTCAGGCCCGTCTTTGACCCACATTTGGATATTTTTGCTCGAAACTGAGAGAAGCTGTCATGAGCCGCAGGTTAATGAACCTCTTAGGGAGAAGCAGAGGAGGTGATAGACGTTCCCACCACCGCTGGAGCCTGCTGGAGTCAGACGAGCTATTTAAACTCTGCGTGTTAAGATAAAGATACAAGATAAAGACGGATGTATAGGCTGTTAGTCAGCGCACACGGTGACCTTCAGTACAGATAAAAAAAATGTGTTTGTTGAAAAAGAAACAAGAAAGCGAGCTCAACTTTTATAAACACGATTTAATTTCAGGAGATAATGAGTGGTGGAAATGAGACGCTTTAAAATGGTCTGACTTGAATTAACACAAATAAAGGGATTTAATTTTAATTTAACAAGTCTGGATATACTGTATCGATGGTATAAACTGTGTAATTCCATTATTGCCATTATTTTTTTATGATCTACCTTAAAACGACTACGAGCGCAGCGTGGAAAGCTCGATGCTCGCCACGTTAAGCGATGTTTGGGTGCAGGTCACGCTCACATTTCAGTGTAAAATGAGACCAGAATCAATTAGTCTCATTACAATCTTGATCCTCGTTTACAGCCCGTGTTTAACTTTTAAATAAAATTAATGAAACGGTTTTCATTTGAGTGTTTCTTTGGATCTTTTAGCGGAAAACTCCGACGTGAAAAACACATTTCAATTTGTCTTTATCGCTCCCCATTCTGTCTTAACTTTCCAATTCCTTTGCCAATTCCACTTTCTCTCCATCCCTTTCTTATCACTTTCCTGTCCTCACCCCCTCCCCCCTCCTTCTCCCCCTCCTCACTCTGTCCTCCATGTTTTTCTCAGCGCCTCTCTCCCCTCCCTCCCTCCGAATCTCTCTCTAAAGGCCTCCGGATTCTCCAGTTGATGTATTTTACCTCCAGGTGTCAGTCTGGTTCACAGATTAAACTGACTTACAGTTTGCCTTTTTTCTCTCTCCGTCTTCCCCACAACACACACACACACACACACACACACACACACACACACAAACTAACTTCAACCCGCCAACCCCAGCCTCCTCCGTGTCTCCAACTTCGGCCGACCTATGCTTCACCTCACTTCAAAGGCGAGACGAGCTGCAATTACCTCCCAAAGTATCTCGTCTCATCCAGACTTAGAGCCTGGCTGAGCGGGATCCCTAGTGTGTGTGTGTGTGTGTGTGTGTGTGTGTGATAGCACAGACACCGTGGGTGTGTGTGCGTGTTGTGTTCCTGTGCTTCTATACTCATGAGGACCACCTGATCTCACAAGAAACAGAAACCTGAAGGGAAATCCTCCAGGTTAAGGACGTTTGGCTGCACAGCTGAAAGCGTTCTCCTCCCCACTGGTCAGAGCTTATTGAAAATGATGTCCAAAATTGAAAGTTATGTGGGAGCGTAGATAGATAACACACAGGTTGGTGGTATAGGCCGTAAACTTCGCCACCTCTGTAAAAAGTTTTCATCATGCTGATGTGTCAAATCGTCTTTCTAATGGGCCTGTGAATATTCTCATTCATCCAGGTCATAGTTATCTCAAGGAAATTGAATCGAATGCAACTGGATTTGGTTTTTGTCTTGAAGACGTTTCACCTCTCATCCAAGAGGCTTCATCCAGTTCCTGCTACCCTTGACTAGGCTAGGACTGGTCCAACTAGCCGGTGTGGAGGTCCAGCTATTTAACCGTCTCAGGAGGCTGGTCACAAGGCCACTGATGTCTATGGGTCTGTATGTAGCTCCATCATTGCCAATGACAGTCGTTAGTATGGTCGTTCGGGGATGGGAACCAAGTCTGGTTTCGACTTCGTTAATGCTCTATTGTGTTGTAACGACAGTCGCTGGAGTCACATGAGGCCCTTTGTGCACAGCCGCTTGTCTCATGAGGCTACACATTTTGAATCTCCTGGGAAGACATGAAAGGGCAGCATTGTAAATTGGAGATAGGTGGTCTAATGTCTAAACATCTTTCTAATGAATTTGTTTTTAATGGATGTGTCCACTCTCAAAAACTCAGACGTGCCTGCAGGAGTTAGTAGAGCCCTTTCAGAAAGGAGGCACACACTTTTGGATTTAATTGTGATTCACTATCAGCATTCTTGCACCTTATTTTGCAGTCGACTGTTATTACAGATACCATAAATCTATTATTCAGACCTGGATTCAGCTGTAAACCGGGCTAATTATGACTCTTTCTGATACGAATGTTGATCCGTGGAGGTTTTATACCCATAAAAACCTTCATCAAGTCGAGAAAGTTTGTTTTAATTTTTGTGATGTCATTGTGGAGTCAAGTCTATTGGCTGAGCTGGAGCTTGTGGGCCGGGCCAAGGGGACAAACATGGGGCCTCAAAACCAGGAAGTAAACCCAGAAGTTGGAAAACAGCACTGATGATCCGCACTCGACTCCATTGGTGAGTTTCCCAGACCTGCTCACACTTATTCCTGTTTGCCTTGTCTAATAAATCTCCATTCAAACTGCTCCAAATCTTCAGTCTGCTTCTGGGTCCTTTAACCTCCCACCACACGCCGTCACAGTCGATCCCCCGACTGCTGTTGACGTGACGCTGAAAGAGACTCCAGGTTCTGCAGTGTGTGATTATGGAGTTTATTAATATCCAGCGCCGAGTCCCCTTCTGCCCCGATCGTCTTGTTCAGATTTTAATTAAGCATTATTGGACCACCTATCTAAATAATTAACGAGGTTACATAAATCAGGTCACAAGGGGAAGTTGACTTAGAAGAAATGACTGCAGCTGTTTGTCCCCTTCCTCGGGCTCTGAATTAATGTGGTCTGTTAAAACACTCCTGCTGGAAACTGTCAAGTGAATCTGGGCTTTTTTGGAAGCTTCTCACCTGAACCTGGTGGCATTTAAGATTTTGAAATAAAAAAGTTGCCTTTATTTTGGAAAGCAGCACAGGGGAGCCGCAAAAAGCATGTTGAAATACCGAGGCTTTAAAGTATTAAAGGTTTGGAGATGAATTTGCTGAACTCTGTCATAAAAAGACGGGCTAATAGTCACAGTCATAAACTGATACTCCACCCCATATGTAACTTGAATATCAAACACTTACGATACCCAAGAGATGGCTGTAAAAAAGAAAGAAAAAAAAGAAACAGAATTTGCTTCAGTGTCCTTCAGCATAAATAAACCTCCTCTGCTCATCTGTGATTTCCAAAAGCTCATATTTAGCCACAAAATGTGGCCAGAAAAAACACCAGATGGAAAACCTGCTGGATCCTGGCCTCTCGGTTATATTTCATTCTGCCACCTTTGTTTACAGTTTGTTGTTTTCTCAGTAAAGTAAGCTTGGTTTTCATTAGGTGTCCTCTGTGTCAGTGTGTTACTCTACTGGAAAAAATGAGCACAGGTCGAGCAGCTTATTACAACTAATAATCAAGTTTCTTGTTAGGTGCTGACCTCTAGTGACCATAGCAGGTATTTCGGGAGCAAAGGAGCAAAGGAGGAAGTCAGGCGTAGCAGTATAAAGACTGAGAAAGCCCACATAGGATGGAGGTTGGGTCAAACAAGCATGTGACTTTCACCCAGCTGAATGCTGTTCGTTGTCAAGTTACATTGAGTTTGTTACATAACTGAAGTAGTTTTTCTTCCTAAACCATTTTTAAACCTATAAAAGTCCTATCAGGATGACAGGTCGCTTGAAGCCCTCTAGAGCATCTACCTGAAGGCATGGATGGGGGTCGAACCCATGATCTTTGGTTTACGAGACCAACGCCTTACCACTTGGCCACCACGCCTGCCCAATGACAAGATCTTGGGTACTTGGGCCTTGGGCGATCAAAAAAAGGGATTTCTTAGGTTTCATTGATGGTACAGGGAATAGTGATGACCCTGCACAGGGATGGGGGTTCTAAAACAAGTCCACTTCATGGACGGATTCCACTTTGTACCCTACACAACTGTCTCACAAAGACACCAGCTGAGTGTTGTCATGGCAACGGTTACATATGTTGTATTGAGGATTCACTGGGACTCAACCTGTTCAGTCATTAAGTTTTGATGATGTGTTGGTTCTTAACCTGTTCATCAATCTGCACATGTCATACCCACATTTCTTAGAAAAAGAGCTGAGATGTGAGTTAAAATCATTTTTAACTCATTCTATAGCAAGAAAATGCAGCAGGGTGGGCGATATTATTCTCGAGAAATGCTAAATTTGCAGGTATTGATGAGAAGTCACTCTACATCCTCCTTTGTCAAAGCACAGATGGGGATTGAACCCTCAATCTTTGATCTTCTAGACCAACACCTTAACACTTGGCCACAATGCCTCAGTGTTCATGGCATCAGCTGAGTGTTTTCACTCGCATCCTTGTGAAAACAGTTGTTACGGATCAATCAGGAACAGTAGTTTCCTGAGAGAGGGACTTCTATAAACTTACCAGCGTAGTAAAGTTACAACACGTACGCTTTACATGACTGAAATTATGAATATAAAGCGGGTACATTCATAACTGAGGTGACATAAGTAATGCAATACTTTAACCAAGTAGTTTGATTACCTTAAACTAAACCCAATGCGAGACAACAAAGTGTCCGTATCTCTGTGCTGTATTGCTGCTATGATCATGTTGCATTAGAACGGTGATGTATGTTGTTTTGGGGAGTCGACGGCGTTAGTACGATGATGTGTTGGTTCTTTCCCAGTTAATGAATCTGCACATATGAAGCCTTACTGTTTCTGTGGACATGAAACAAGCTCCGGCAGCCTCTCCTACAGCGCTCTCTTTGCAGTTTGGGATTTCTGACATCTCCCAGAAATGACCTTGAACAAATCCCACTGTGCTCGAACAAGGCTGAGCGCTTCACCTGTACATTTACCCTGCAGACGGTGAGAACAAACGCCCAAGGACTTTTTTCCAGTGCGAAAAAATAGAAAATGTGTTGCATTTAAAGACAAATGGTGAGTTAATGACTTCACTTTGCCTGCCTAACAAGTAAGAGCCTGTTAATTAAAGGCGAACAATAAACTCTCAGTTTAATAACTTCTCCCTCTTTGTATTAAAGTTTCAACAATTTCTCTGTGATTCAGCGTGTGAACGGAGCAGCAAGCGGTTTATTACTATCATTTCAAGGCATCGTGATGTATAACGACGTGGATGGTGTACGATACGAGCTAACTAGCAGTGATTATATATTACATGGATAATGACGGGGTGGGTGCACGTTGTGGATCAGCGCTGCTCAGCACGCTGCAGGTGTCTCCGCTCGGGAGGCGGAGTGTGTACGTCTGCGTGATTGTCTTGCTTGTGCACGGGAGAGTGTGTTTGTGCGTGTGTGATCTGCAGGAACAGGTGCTTGTGTACGTTACGCTTGCGTCTATTTTGTAAGATTCTGTACGTTACTCTGTGTGTGTGTGTGTGTGTTGTGCGTTCAGATGATCCTGACATCCTTGTCTCTCGGTTAATGAGGTGTGAAGATGAATGTTGCTGCTGTCGAGATACTGCCGGGAAGATGACGATCATCATGATCATGATAGGAATTACTCTCTTTGTGTGTGTGTGTGGTAGTGTGTGAGATGATGGCTGATGGGAGATACCGTATCCGTGTGTGTGCGTGTGTGTGTGTGTGTTGTGTATTCAAGAGGTAATGTTCGGCCTGAGTAAAGCTCCATAGTAACTCATAAAGCATGTCTGATGAAGATTGCCCCGCTTATAATACCATCACAACCCACCACACTCAATCATTTAATAAACTCCAAATATTCTGATTGGATCCCGGGTGTCCTTGTGCTTCAGTAATGCAGAGGAAATTGAGTTATTTCATGAATTGATGAGAGAAAAAAGCCCTGTGTAATTAATGGGTCCCGGGGAACAAATATGAATCTGGTCGCAGTCCTTATTTGATGCGCTATTTAATTAAAAACACCGAGCATCATTCATCAAATACCGGAGAATTACATTTGTGTAAAGTATGTGTACTCGCGACAATATCAGAGGGAGAGGAGGCAGAGCACTCAGCCCCAAATTGAAAATTTAACTCATTACCCAGTGGGCATTGAGTCTTTTGTGCTGTCTTAGGTTCATTTCGGTTTGATTCAAGTATTATTTGTCCCGTAAAGAGCATCATAATGTGCAACTTAAGGTCGGACTAAGAGTACAAAGTACACAAAATTACGGTTAATCATCACAAAGTGACTGATGTAATTGCAGTGGGGGTGAATCAGCCACTGGCAGTTTAGAGTTTTCAAAGAAACTCCACGACCCCGAACCGACCTGTAACGAGTTCACCGGGGCGGCACAGCCTGACATTGGATCCAGAGCGCCAATGGGTGGTTCCTGGGATGTGAGTGTTATTAGTCATCTGAATCCGTGGCGCAAACACAGTAGCGGGAGTAGACCAGACATCAATGGAGTCTTTGGGCCTGTTTGAGATGAGTTGCCTCCTTCCTCAAAAGCAGAGTTGGCCTGACTCGACAATGGCAGAGGAAGCATTCGTGTTTTTTTTGTTGGTGCTGATGACGAGCAAGATAAGAAAACCCACTGCTGCTGTAAAGAGGAACCGTCCGTTCGTATCAATATACCTTTTTCTTGACTGATTACTTCACTTTTACAGTTCACTTCAACTGTGACAGAAACCATTTGTTTGTTCCTGGACTTCTTTCTCTATACTAATGTTAGTGTTTGTGACGGTCACAGAAAATCTGACCCCAGTCCTTCACAAAGAAGAAATCCACAGTCCAGCATCATTAAACAGCTTAAACTAATTGT
Organism: Lagodon rhomboides; assembly: GCA_039737535.1. Classification (NCBI taxonomy): domain Eukaryota; kingdom Metazoa; phylum Chordata; class Actinopteri; order Spariformes; family Sparidae; genus Lagodon; species Lagodon rhomboides. The sequence continues at coordinate 32,299,418 of CM077785.1, forward strand.
CCACAGGCTTGAACAGGCAACTGACAGGTCTCATTTCTCACGTGACGTTACAATACACTCACATACGTCCAATAAAAAAGTGATTAATATGTGTCAATTGCTTCAAATTGTTACATAGAGCCCTTTAAAACTGGCAACAGACAAGTTTTTTCTTCTTCAACATATCAATATTAAGCAATGGGGGGATTGTAATTGATACATTTTCATCCTTGAGCTGCGGAAATCTACTGCACTCGGTAATCGACTCGTCAGGGCTTCCCCACACAGGCAGGCTGCTGGAGGAGAGGGTGAGTTGTGCTGTGTTTTTAATACAAATTCAGCAAAGCTAGCAGATGTTTGATGCTTCGTACTGTGTGCTGGGACTGTACATGTACTGTTGCTGAAGTTTGCTGCTGTTCTCACCATTAATTGTGGCTTTTTGATGGCGGTTTCTAGTTGGAGACATAAGCTGCAGTGTATTGTTATCGTGCGGTCTTTTCTGAGGTTGCTAAAACTAGCTAAGCTAGCGGTCAGCTAACTTGACCTCTCGAGGGGGAGTCTTACTCGGTGTCACGGTGTGTTAGACCATGGATTAAACTTACACCGGAATATCCCTTTAATTGTTGATAGAAAAGTGGTTTTGTACGTAGGTGAAAGGTGCAGAAGTGACCAAACTCTGTTCAAATCATCATACTCAGTATCTAAATTCACCTGTTAGTGTACAGGAGCCCGTGTGTAAACCTGGCAGTATCCGACAAATAACACCTTGAACATAGTTTTGACCCACATGCAGTCTGCCGTCCACCAATCAATTACCCCGGCAAGTGAACACACACAAGGGCGCATGTGAAACCTAAGGATCATCGCTCACACGGGCCCCTCTTGTAACTCAGCTCGGCCCCATTAACCTCCAAACGGGCAGACGCATCAGGCTCGTGTGGAGCCAGTGGACAAATATGACTCATCAAACTCACGTGTGTCCCACGCCGACATGCTGGCCGGCTGCCTGAATCCCTCTCGCCTCATTCGCCCACTCCTCCCCGGCTTCTTTTTGTCATTTCCACTCCTCTTCCTCCCTCTCCTCTTCATTTCCACTCTTCTCCAGCACACTTCTCTCGTCCTATCATCTCCTCTCTGCCTGAGACTTCTTGTAAAGAAACTCATTTTTTTTTTTTCCCGAAGGTCCTTGAAGCGTCAGTACATCAGATAAAAGAAAATGGTCCCGCGACATCCAACAAAGCCGTAAAAAGCAGGCAGAGGTGTTTGTGTATGTGTGTGTGCGAGTCGGTCTGGATATAAAGCTGCCCAAAGTGAGCATAAAGCTGATCTGTTGTCTAGACTAGTCCTTATATCTACAGTCACACGCGATCACACACACAGACACACACAAACGCACACACTATCTAAGGATCAGTAGCACGAGGCTGTTATGCATAATGTATAAAGCGGTGGTGACCAAAGAACAGTTTATGCCTGAATAAATATTTGATCTGCCGTCCATGTCTCGGTGAAAAAAAATAAAGTTTCAGCGGTGCTTTATCAGCTCTGCGGAACAGAACAGTCACTCCCAAGTTCCACACGCTGATACTTGAACTGATGCATTCACTTTTATTTATTTTTTTGTGAAGGGAACTGAGCTACACGCATCAACACATCGATATATATTAAAGCAGCTCCGGGGCTGGCCCGTGGCACAGGCCGTATAGGCGAATGCAACGGGCGCCATGCATCAGTAGGGGCGCCACAAAGCCCTGCTAATTTAGTTAATTAAAAAACGCTCTCCTGTTCCCATCCCCCTTTTGTAATTAATAGTTTCAAGCCTTTTGCATCTTCTTAAGTGAAAGCGAACAGCGGGCATCTTGTTCCCACACCTGCAGATCCTCGGCCACCTGCTGACACCTGCAGCCCGCCACCTTCCAGCGATGCAGCATCAGCCTCCGCTGTCCCCTCCATGTCAGCACTGCTGGGCTCAGATTCATTAGAAACCTACCCGAGATCTTCTACGAGGCACGAACAACTGCTAGAATCTTGCCTTGGGCACCAAATTTGTCAGTCATTGTAATAATGAGAACATGAACCGATTATTTGACATTTTAGCAAACTCCATCTCGACATGTTTGCTGCAGACGGTAATATTACATCTACATCTGCTGTTTCACTAAAGTAGCAGTAACATTATCACTGACAACTCAATCTCACCTTGCACAAGGTTCATTTAGCAAGTTTTTTTGGATAGAATTGTATGTTACATTTTCTTTTTCTTCTGAGCACTTCTAGAACTTCACACAGGCTTTGTCAGAGTTTATCTTGTGCTCAGGTGAAGGTTGTTGTTGAAGGTTGTTTTCAACTGAACATGTTTCTCTTTTTCTGAGAAATGTAAGTGCTTCTCGACCATATTCAGAACATTGCTCGTTATTTTCTCTTTGATAAATTCAATCTCGTTTCTTGTTTTTGAAATGTTAGTTTTGATCCCAAAGCTTCCCAAGAAAAAAAAACAAACATGTCAGAATCATTTACATCTGATATGCAACAAATGCTCAAAGCTGAAATGTGGACTTGAATGTGTTATTCACTGCAGGCATCATATACTGAGGCTTACAGTATTTACTCCAAGTGTGCCTAAATTAAATATGAGGTTGAGCTTACTGAAAGATATGAGCTGGATGACACTAAATAAGATAATACGCGAGACAAATACTCCTACATAACTTTTATTTTGTGTTGCAGAACTAATTGTTGCACGTCAGGCCCACACATCATGCACATTAACAGGAGCCTCTCCACTGGTTGACTGTCAACGTACATTCAGTGGTGTCATGACGCCATCTAGTGGTAACTCATGTGACATTTTATTTTATTTAAATAAAGAGACTACCTCAAAATAAAACGTATGTAATATATGCAGTTATTTAAAGGCCCTGGAAAGTTTATTGAGAGTCAAACTGACTTTTTCTTTGCAATTTTGCACATTTAGTAATTCATATTTCATGTGATACATAAGATTTAAAATTGCATTCTCAGGTTTCTGATGCTGTTTGCGTGTTGATATGCAAGGTATGAACCAGACTGATCAGATCTTTGTTGCCTGACATTCAAACACATTTCAGTGGAAGCATGGACATAACTTAAAGGGATATTCTGCCAGGAAACATGAAAAAAAATAAAAGAGATACAGAGATACCGCTGGTTATCTACAGAAACAAAGCTGCTGGCAGTGTTGATGCAGGCTCTTATAGCAGAGGTGGAGTAAACCATGCCTGGCTTATCTGTCCACTCACAGGGGCTTTTCTCTGGATGCCACTGGTTCATCAGCAATGTCAGAAAACAGAACAACCATTTCAGAGACAGAGGACCATCAAGAACATCGCCACTGCTCCAGTTCCAGATGTCATTCAAATCTGAATAATCACTATTCTGATCATCACACCAGTTCAGTGATTGGGCGATGGTGCCATCTAGTGGACAGTTGTGAATACTGAAAATGCTGAGCTCACAGTAATCTTGTGTGTTCAGGACAATTGTACAGTGAAGAACATGAACAATATGGCACTCAAACTGCAAAATAGCCAGATAGGAATTTTAACATCTTTGAAACTCACTGATAACTTGCTACAGGTCGAGGCATGGATGGGGGGGCGAAGACATGACGTGTGGTTTGCAAGACCAAAGCGTTATGCCTGCTTCAGGTGTGGTCAGTCGTAGTTGTCTTGTGATCTGTGGGTGATCAAGAAAGGATACTTGGATTTAAATAATGGCTGGAGGAATGGTCACAACACTCACAACACAGTGGGAGTGGTACACAGCTGTCAGCCACAACATTTGGTGAGACACACAAGTCCTTCTCCACTGAAGACAGTACTTCATGAACCAATGCCTTACAACTTTGGCCACCATGTCTAATCATTCTGTGAGATGCCAAAGTTTATACGTGTAGTTGATTAAACTTTATACAGAGAGCAGTTGTTGGAGCACTTTTATAGTAGGACCTCTTAATGGGGTCCCATACCAAATATCTAAAAAAACAGCTTTGATTTATGCCACTTTATATGATTTTGAGGCACAGTTTGGTTGAATGCCTTCTGTCTTTATTAACCTGCATTTACAAGTCCCTTAAAAGCTTTAATGCTGTACAGTTGAAGGCAGAAACAGGGGTTGAACCCATGATCTTTGATTTACAAGACCACCGCCTTACCACTTGGCCACCACACCTGCTTAAAAAAAAGACTGAATGTTCAGTGTTGTGCTAAAGCTCTTGGAAACTGTGGTTTCATGGGAGAACTGGTACTTGCAGATTTGCTTATCATAGAAGAATGGATTACTGATCTGACCTTCACACATGCACACTGGGTAGAAATGAAAATGATAGTGACTGTAATCTAAAGTAACTGAATATTAAAGGCATTTGCGGCAGGTTACACAACTGGATGTGAGGCGCTGCTCTCTATTATCTCAAATATCCTAAACAAAAACATATATTCACAGTGAAAATCCTGTCTATTCGGTGTGTCCTCATGTAAAATAGCTCAGCTGATCTCAACAGTAGGTAGGTGTGGTGGCCAAGTGGTAAGGCGTTGGTCTCGTAAACCAAAGATCATGGGTTCGACCCCCATCCATACCTCAAATAAGAGCAGCTGCTGCCTTTAAGCTGCTTGTGGAAGAAAGGAAAAATGATTGTGTATATAAAGCTTAAGAGCAAAACACTGCTATTTGGTATTATGATGCTAATTTTCTTCTGTATTCTTCAGCAAGAAAATGCAGTGGAGCAACAAGTTTCATTTCAAATTGCAGGTATTAAGTTGAGATTTATTTTGTGCATAAGATGAAACAGTAACAACATGTCATCTTCCTTCATTCTTCACACTTATATCTGAAGAAGAAGGGGGCACTCTAAGGACATCAACGTACACATCTTGGCCTGAGAGGAGCGACAGTTTGCATAGAGGTGTGAAAGAAGCCATCCACAGTCACACTGGAATGACAATCGTTAAACAGAGGAGGTTGTCTACAACGCCATTTATGAGCCACTTGCAAAGCAGTCCTGGAGTTTCCCTCCCCAGACAGCTTAACACCTTCTCACAGTTGCACCCCAAAAGCTCAGATGATGGCCAGGTGTGTCAACGGCTTAACGACCCTTAAACTCAGAACTCACATGTGACCTTAACGACTCTCTAATGGTCAACACCCCCCACAGGTTTCAAAGCCTTGAATGAGAGGTAAAACTTCTTCAAGAAACTTGAGCAAATCCAGTCGCCTCCATGTAGCACCTAGATATTCAAGTCTGTTATTTAAAAAAAATGTCCCATCTCATTTACATGGGAGCCTCCTATATTGCTCCCAACTGAGCACCATGAGTGAAGCTGGTGTGAATCTAAAGGAGATCACAACAGCAACAATTGCTTCAGTAGGAAACTTTGCTCTTTTAGAAATTTCTCCAGTTGGACTCCTTATAAGGAGTCCCCAAATAAATGTTGAAAGAAAAATCTGGTTGGTTGACACATTATAGCAATCAGTGTCTGATATTAACAATCATTGTTATAGGCTAAAGTAAATTAACATGATGGTGTGTTTTCGTAGGCACGTAGCTCAAGGTACAGAATTTTGAAGTAAGACGTTTCCTTGGCTTGTTCAACACCCTTCAGGCAAGGATAACTGATGATTTTAATTATAAGACAATGATCAGAGCAATCAAATTTGCATGGGCTCCACCTCTGTGTCACATTGAGCACCGTGACCGATGGTAGCGTGAGTCACACAGAACAGCTTGATGAAGGTCAACAAATAGAAATGTTACTCTCGGAATTCTTGTTTCATATATAGTTCCAGTCCAGGAAACTTGTGTGGTTTTGGATGTTTCAGAGCTGCTTCCTTGGTTGAGAAAATGTTCTTGCTTCTTTAAGGATTATATGAGAGAGGACTGGTCACAATGCTGTAAATCTTGGCCATGAAAAGATGACAAAGAAAGTCCCTCGTTAGAGCCGATGTTAGGCTTGTCCGTTCTGGACTACTGCAGACGTGTTGCGTTGCAGCATGGCTGACTCCATCGAAGAGGACCTGCTCTCTCTGCAGATACGAAGGACAGATACACACTGGACCTTTTAAAACACTTGTTGACTAGCAGGATAAATGCTACATTGGAGTGAGTAGCACATTAGCTGTCAGTCAGTCTTATGTTGGGACTCGCAGAAAAATGTAAACTCCAGACAGACGTTGTTTTTTTTACTTCCTTTATTGTCTGATCACAAAGTCAAACAAGCAGTTGTGCAATCAATGCAACAAAATCTAATATAAAATGTTCCAAAGTAGGATTTGGACAGATCGTTATTGTAGGACTCATTATTTTTGGTTAAATTAACAAAACAAAAAGAGGAAATATTAGGTTTCTTTTATGTATTTACACCTCGGCAATACATATCTCTCTGGCTGCGTAATGGTTCAACGCGTGGAAACATTTTTACACCTCTGACGGGATTGTTAAAAACCAAAAATGATGAGCCGTACTGGTTTGGTATTCTAGTTTTAGAAAGATGACAGATGAAGAAAAAATGATCAAATCTTTCAACACAGTTATGACGACAGTCACACTATTAAACATCCAAGGTTACATTTTAAAAAATCAGCAACCATCCACTTTTTCCACGAAGGTACAATATTTTCAAATGAAACATTTCAATGAAATCCTGATCATTTTCCGTTATACAAAAGACTCTTAAATGCCCACAGAGACACACAGAAATACAATCATGTAAAGATAAACTCTTTCAAGACTCATCTAAGTAATTCATACAAAATTATTAAACAACTTCAAAATATGATAGTAGGTCTTTAAAAATATACGTTGGTAATGAAATGTTCATCTCTCATTGATGGGGATAAAAGCTCAATGCTGTACATCTTACGGATACTGAGGGATAAACAACTTGAATAAAGCAAATAAGTAAAAAAAGAAGTAACAGGTGGCAAAGTATGTTAACATTTCTACAGAAAGACTTTTAAAGACTTGCAATCATTATTTCACACTGATATTAAAACAGCAGTTTGTTTAAAGGTTATCCATTGATATTTTCATCAAGCATTGGCTGTAATGACAAATCATGCTTCTGGTAATTTCTAACCTTTTTTTTTTTGGTTATGCAGCTGAACGATCAGTACAGGATTTGAAAGCAACATTATGCAACTGTTTCACCTTAAAACAACAGCTTCAGAATCATTATGATGGGACACTGACATCATTCGCAAAAATCAAATGGTTGTTCTTGCACAAGTGAGCACAGTCCTACTGTGATTAAGCGAGTAACACTTCTTGGCACTACGTCACAAACCACCAGCTTGCATTAAAACAAAGCTATTTGCTAAGTATTCTCAGCAAGGACATCGTGGCAGAGGCGAAGAGAATGAAGAGGCTGTTTAAGGAGTTCACTAAAGAGATAAATGCCGGAGAAGAGTAAATCTCATTAAGTTGTTGGCTGGACCACAGCGAAATAAAGTATTAATATATATATTTTTTAATGTTATGTCAATTTATTTAATGTTACAATTGGACCGACACAATTCTAAAAGTAGAATATTGTCCCTAGAAATGTTGATCATAAAGAAACAAATCATAACACTGCAAGATAATTTGAACTGAAGCCTGTTTTAACAACATAAGAACCGGCATAAGTAAGTGACAGTGTAGCCGATAGCCAGATAATCCGACATGTTCTTACGTGATCTGTTATTCAAAAATATATACTAATATTCCACTATTGTACCTTATGAATGTATAAAATCCAGCAACGTCTTATATATTTCACTGTTATTAATGTTATAAATCAAAATTTAATCATCAATTAAATCTCCTTTAGGTATTGGCACTGTTTAATTTTGTTCTTTTAATAAAAATCTACTGTACTTTTATCTATTATTACTTTTATCGCTGTCCCGTCTGAATTTCATGTATCTGAACAAATTGATTGAGGTTACTGTAAGTGACAGCGCCACCGAGTTCGGTTTTAAAACTCGGCCCAACATGTTCTATCAAATGGCAAATTCGGACTGGACTGAGCCTGTTTCCGTCTTCAGCGCTCTCCCCGTCAATCAAAAGTAATAGTTCTGCAAAAATAAGGCCTGCATGTTTCCGAAGACGGGAGAGAAGTTGTAGATGAGAGCACTCTCTTCCTCTGCAAGACTGGGGAAATGGTGGTGATTCTTCATGGCTGAAAGATGGAAAGAAAGGCAGGAAGGAGAAAAGAGGAAGAGACAAAAAGCAGAAGGACAAAGAATGGTGTAGTGGTGAAACTTCAGCCATAAAATATATATAATATTATATATCAATGTGTTAACATTTACGTCTCTTTCCTATAACACTGCATGTGTAATCTGATATAGATCAAATGGACCACATCTGCTATGATTTGGTAACCAGTCACAAGGAAATGGCATATGTTTTTATTAATTTTAAACTAACATGTTTGAGAATTTCAGTGCTGTTATCATTTTAGTAAAAACTACTGCTTGTAAAAAATGGAAATTTACACATCGTTTGGTTGATATTATTAGTAGTAGAAAATCGGTTTTGGGCAGAAATCATTCCAATGGTGAATTTATCTTGAAATAGGAATGGAGAGAAAAAATAAACAGATACAGAGCTACCACATTTTACCTTCAGAGACAAAGAAGCTGGCGCTGTAGAAGCAGACTCTTATAGCAGAGGGGGTGTGAACCATGCCAGGCTTATCAACCCACTCGTATGTGGGTCTCTCTGGATGCCACTGCACTGCGTAAAATGGGTAGCGGTAGGCTGAGGAAAACCATAAAAAAGGAAAGCTCGATCATGTACTGAAATAATCATTCTAGTGGGCTTCATGAGAAAAGCTGCACAGTAGTCAGTGTGGAATGGTACCTTCCATGGTGGAGATGAATTCTGTCTTCCCATCACTGTTGGTGGACAGCACCTTGTAGAAGCTCTTCAGCTTAGGATTTCGACTGTAGTTCTGTTGGTGTAAAGGAAGAGAGTTTACATTAATATACTTAAGGCGCCTTTGAATTGAGCAACTCAGGACATCCATCATCTGATGCACATTTGTGCTTGTTGACCAACCTAAATTTGAGCTGACATATGGTTAGCTCATTCTTCAAGGCATGGATGGGGGTTGAACCCATGATCTTTGGTTTACGAGACCAACGCCTTACCACTTGGCCACCACGCCTGCCCAATGGCAGTATCAAAAGTATCTGACCTTGTGGTCTGCTGTACTTGGGCCTGGATCAAAAAAAGGGATTTCTTAACTTTCATTAATGGTACAGGGAATAGTGATGACCCTGCACAGGGATGGGGGTTCTAAAACAAGTCCACTTCATGGACGGATTCCACTTTGTACCCTACACAACTGAAAAGATCCACTGCCAACCCCATGTGCCAGACATGGGACAAGTCAGATCCACAATGGGGCCTACATGGATTGGACTTGTTCCAGCACATCCCATAGATTATAACACTTACTTTTAAAGGCATGGATGGGAATTGAACCCATGATCTTTGGTTTACGAGACCAACGCCTTACCACTTGGCCACCACGCCTGCCCAATGACAGTATCAGAGTATTTGAACTTGTTTTCTGCTGTACTTGGGCCTTGGGCGATCAAAAAAAGGGATTGCTTAACTTAACTTTCATTAATCGTACAGGGAATAGTGAAGACCCTGCACAGGGATGGGGGTTCTGAAACAAGTCCGATTCATGGACTTCATGGACCCCGTACAACTGAAAAGATCCACTGCCAACCCCATGTGCCAGAGCCAAGTCAGATCTGCAATGGGGCCTACATGGATTGGACTTGTTCCAACACATCCCATGGATTATTGATCGGATTGGAATCTGGGGATTATAGGGGCCATGTCAACAGCTTGAGCTCTTTGTCTAGTCCAGTTGTAGCAGAGTGCATTGTCCTGCTTGGGGCCACTGCTCACCTGCAGAACTAATTTACTTGGTAAACTTGGTCTGCCAGTGGTGGGTTTTGAATATCAGCAAGCATTGGAAAGAAATTTGCTTTTCATGTAATTTGTTGTGCTGTGGTTGAACAATGTATATCTACAACTCTTTTAACATAAATTGCATTTTTTTTGTAATTCTTTAAGGCATGGATGGGAATTGAACCCATGATCTTTGGTTTACGAGACCAACGCCTTGCCACTTGGCCACCACGCCCTGTACTTTCTGTTGTCATAGAGGTTAAAAATTCACACATAGGTCTGGAATTTGTTTGCCTCTGTTTTTGATTTTTGGTAAAAGCTTTCCATGATATCTGTCGTTTTATTAGACTTAACCCCCCCCCACTCTCAGTACTCGGGCATGTTGACCAAGTGGTATGGCATTAGTCTTGTCCCCATGCCATTCTTCCTGGAATAGATATAAGACAGGAAAGACATTTCAAACGTTGGACTTGCTTCTCACCAGGGCATCTTTTCAATGGTGCCCAACATATTGGTGGATTCAAAAAGTAAAAAAGAATAATGTAGAGATAGGGTTTGGGATGGTGTATCCAACAAACACTCTGATAGAAGCATATTGATATTCACACAGAAATAATAAAGCCAACAGATTCCAGCCATGACAGGAAGCGATAACAGGGACATAAAAAGAGTGGAAACAAAAAGATACCCGCAGCGACAGGCTCCACTTGTGGAAGTTCCCAGTGATGTTTTCCTCGGCCAGAGATTGCAGCAAATCCTTTGGAAAACTCCGGAACAGACGGCTGGACTGGGCGGCTAGAGGACAGTTACATATTTGTGGTGAGGCGGGAGGATCAGATAAGCAGTTCACAACAATTGTGTGTGCATGTCTTAAGACTGTGGGCTCAATCATAAGGTGATGAACCAAGCCACCTCACTGTCATGGGATCCAACTGTATGGACACCATGAGCAATGGTGGTGAAGAATCATATCGCAAACACAGCTTGACAAGGCTTAGTGGTTGGAATGATTATGGTTTCCAAGTAGATACTTATCTGGAGCCCTATGAAAATAAATCCCAAATAACTTTAAAGTTGAATCATACAGTTGCTTAAAGAAGATGGAAAATAACATTTAGCACCATGACTGATGTTGCTACTAGGAGTCCTGTAGAAGGGATGATTCCTCCTGCTGTCAAAAGAAAAGAAGCTGCTAAGCACAAAAGTATCTTAGCCACAGGTACCGTTTAAACTAAAGATTTTGAGGACACACCAATAGGGTTTAAGTGATCAGAGATTTAAACCACAGCTTAGCTAATGACAAAACAAAAGTCATGGTTTTTGATCAAAAAGCCTCTGGATTTTTAGAATGTGTACTCAAAAGTAAAACAATGACAAAGGAGAAATAAAGCTCATGCAATGTTTAACACTGGGATCTGCCCCCCATGATCATGTGACATTGACCCAGACTAGGCAGATTTAAACTTGTAAGTTAGGCTAAGGTAACGACAAAGCAACAGCTATAGAGATATCTGGCCTGACTAATATTGATAAAAACGGCCCGACTAGGTGACCAGTTTAGACCTTTGAATATGAATGTGTTATTCTGCTTTGGGGTCTGAAATAAACAGAACATTGGGAGATACCAATCACACATCACACCTAAAAAGCACACACACATAGTGGCACAGAGGCGCCAGGACTTTAAGAACAAGATAAACACATGGACACAAAGGCGTCAGGACTGTCCAAACTATGAAAAACAAGACACACACACATGCACAAAAAAAACAAAACATAAAATGATCATCCCCCTCTCATGCGAAATAAACCAGATTATGTAAATACATTTACAAATGTACAAGACCTCCACCTTTGTCAATCAGTGAAAATGTAAGAATTTAAAAAGGCTCTGTTTTGTAAGTATTAACTTGCTTAACAGCGAAAAAAGAAAAAAAATCAGTATAAGAAGCAGAAACAGAACAGGGCAAAAGGCCAGAAGATAATAATACCTGGTGTGAAAGTGAGCGGCAGAGCCACGGACTTGGTGTCGGTGAGGGTGAGCAGGTTCTTGTTGGCTGTGAAAACGGCCAGCTGCTGGAGGCCCTGGCAAGTTCCCCAGATGGGGAAGTAGTCTCCAGCATCGTTGGCCTGCGGAGGATAAGAGAGTGAGGAATGAGATGGTAACAGTAAATAACGGTAATGCCATTTTTATTGCAGTTTTATCTGTTGTTTCTTTAAGGTCTTTCATATAGTCGCCCAGAACTGAGGCTTATACGTACATATGGGTTCATGAGTGTGGCTTTAGTTTAAGCTACTTGGTTTATAACACTAAAAATGACCAAATCATTTATTTCTGCTTCATCCTGAGATGTAACTTCATCTCAGCACCCAGTTGTCGAATGTCTTACCTTAAGAGCCAAGTTGTATAAGATCTTGGAGGCTCGAGTGTACTGTGAAGTCTGGATATCTACATCACCTCCAGGCAGCAACAACCTGAGGAGACACTTTTCATGTCAGACATTTCCTGCTACCTGCTGGGAAAGGCTGATGGGAAAAGTTACATACTGCTAACAGTGGTGGGTATCACTTTTCAAAGCTTTTACATGTGTCTGAACGTGACTTATGATGGCAATATCAAATCTACAACAGGGATGAAAATGTGGAAACAGTTTAAACATTGTGGCGCACTATGCAAACAACGAAATGAGACCAGTAACGAGGCAGCATAAAGTGAGACTTGGCTTCATTTCAAAATAAAAGCACACTGGAATCCAAGATAAAGCCACCCAGTGTGAACAGATCACTGAGAACAATCAGCCACTCACCCGTTTATTGTGGAGAATATCTTAGCATATTCTTCTTCTGTACAATTGATTCTGTCGAAGAAAAAAGACACAAAACAACAAAGACAATCAAATACTCTGATAGATGTATTCACACCCATGGCAGCCAATGAATGAGGACATCAGTAACCATTATTATGAAGGGTAGGAAGAGAGGAAAAGCACCGAGATACTGTAAGCTAATATATCTATTTTTTAATTTTAAACTATGAGGTTCAAGATATAAAGTGTGTTAAAGGCTGTCGTGTATAACTCAAAATACGCGTCTCAGTAGTTCAGTGAACTTCTGATGCAGTGACGAGCGTCTCATTTGCACAGGCTCCGCCCACATGAAGCCACAACCAGCACCATGACTGAAACTGATGTTCAGTCAGATAGGGGTTAAGTTTCTTCAGAAAGTGGTGACCTGTGATATGATACTGTACTCTAATCCCTGGTCAAACCAGTTCCTTGTGTACATGAGAGGCAGATTGAAGCCCCTTGGATAAAAGTGCTATAAAGCATAAATGCAGCTTAAACATTTTCAGCAAAGTTGAAAACGAACTAAAAAAGTGAAAGGAAGCCTTCTGCATTACTATGTTCTTTCTCTACCTCTAAAGTGTGCTGTCTGAGAAGGTGCCTGACACGGTTTGATGTGGCCAGAGCCCATGCAAATTATAGGATGTTACTATCAGTAGGTCAGAGAGAGAAGTCTGATTAGTTTTATTACATTTTCTTTACTGTATTTCACCTCCAGCAGTCTTGTTTCAAGCCACAGCAGGTAGCTGTTTTCACTAGAGGTCTGTTGATAGAAGAGCTATTTAAGTGCAGACATTGACATTCTACCTCAGAGGTTTGCTGTCCTCGATCTGAGGAGCAGCTCACTCAGCTTGCAATTGTATAAGTTGTGGTGCCTGATGTGGCAGAGCCCAAGCAAATGAGGAACGAGGAATATGCCCATCAGTGGGCGGGAAGTGATGAGTTATATCACAAAGCCTCTTTATTGTCTTTCTCAACACAGCCACCTGCTGTGGCTGGTTCCTGAATGCGCTGTGAGTAAAGCAAAACAGTGAAGTTGTGGGCTGAAAAGCCAAAACCGGAGGCTGAAAGCTGCTAAAGTGCTCCACGGAGCGGATCTTTCACATTCTACATGGTAATTTGATCTGCTGTTATTGAATTAAATGGAAATATTGATTAGAGCACGTCATCGGTTAAAGACAAGACTTCAAGCAGGTGGTGCTGTTCCAACGGAAATGCAAATCCCTGCCACGCCAGGCTGACATGCCGAGTCAAACCTGGCCCCCACGGCCCCCTATAACTGGTCCCAATCCCACACTGAACATGTCAAATCTGACCACTGTACCTGATGGGCACGACCCTCGCCCCACCTCCTTCCACGAACTTAACATAGGACGCAGCGATGTAAGAGGTACCACGAGCAAACGTGTCTCCTGGAAGGTTTTCCTGCGCCAACACACCTGGAATGGACAGAAGACAGATAACACAAAAAGATCAGAGAAGGGGACTCAAGTGATCTGACAGGGAAAATGTCTCTACCGATGCACTCTCGAAGTCAGCAAATCCTCTGCAGGTACTGACTTGCTAATTCTTGTGACATGTGAGACTAACTGTTAGTTTGCTTCCTTTTTCTCAGTAATATTGCATCATAATTGATACCCCGCTGGTAAACAGACAGGCAGACACCTGTCTGAGGTGACATATAACTGCCCTTCTCACTTACTCATCACCACGGATGATTAGTCATGGTTTCAGGTGGATATATGGTCTGAGTTCCGACCACAATGATTGCAGCAAGTTGATCTCAATAACAAAGTCATAGTTGTGCAATTCTTATCAGTAAAAGATCGCTGCATGAATGTCCTATACCTTCTTTAAACCATACAGCCTGCACAGACACCATGCAGGATCTGTAAACAGGACTCCCAGGTCTTCCAACCCTTCTTTCTCCAGAATCTCCAGAAGTCAAAGGTTAAAGTCTCTGCAGATACAAACGCCACCACACACTTGTACTGAGTCACAAGTGATGACTGAGTGGGATTACTTTTGGATAACATTACTCTTAAGGAAAATCCCGCGTGGAACAGGTGAGTACGTCAGGGTTCTCTAGAAAAAAAGCTCACGGAGGGGACGAGAGGGTTTCAAACTTTTAGTCACATAATGTTTTACTCATTTGTTGGCACTGTTGTTGTACTGTTGCTACTGTTGTTATGTGCGGTGTCCTTGAGTGCTTTGAAAGGCGCCTTTAAATAAAATGCATTATCATTATCATTATTATTATGTTTGTTGACTTCCTTCCTCATTCTCTGACAAAACACATCTGATGTGTGATAAGGACCTAAATGAAATGCACAGTCACCTTAAATAAAGCTACAGTTTTCTCTGGGTTTGAACACTGTTGGGAACATTTGGTGCAATGAAAACTCATAACTCCACATAATGTGTAACGAAGGTCTATCTTTAAGTGATACTGGTATAATCAGTGTTGTTCTTTTCAGGGACAACTGACAGTTGAAGGGGCCACTATGTTGTTTTGGAGAATAAAGAAAAATAAGGTCCCCAGAACCCTGTTTGAAGCCAGAAAGGTGGCAGGGTCCGCCACACATAAACAAAGTAAAAGAGTTTGAAATTGTCAGTTTGAAAACGTCAGAATGAATGTTAGCAAAATGGGTCTCCAAACCTGTAGGTCTACTTAAATCAGTGTTTTAGCTTTAATAACCTGTTTTGGTTCAGCTGGAGATGGTCTGCTTGGCAGCTGCATCTTTTTTAAAGAGGTCATGTTCAGCTTTTTGGGTTTTTGTCTTTCCTTTATTGTGTTATGAAGCATTTTTGTGCATGTAAAAAGGTCTGCAAAGTGGAAAAAGTCACTCTCCCACACAGAAGACACTCCACCTACACTGCCTGAAACGCCTGGTTTGGAGTCGAGCCTTTACTTCTGTAACTTTTGCACATCACTATGTAACAGGCCCAAATATATATATTTATATATTTATCATAAAATATATACACTCCAGTCAGTCAGAGGTCAAACAGTTGCTACTGCTGTAGCTGCGTTATTTTAGATCACACTACCTTGCTCGGCATGACCCCTTCTTCATCCTGCCCATTAAGTAACATGCAACTTTCACCAAAGATTGAAAAGAGGGGAGATGTCTCACTCTGTAGCTAAAATGGAGCGTTCAAGAGACAGTGTGTAAAGGGACGCAGCAGCGATGCACCATATGAGAAAAATAATGTGTTTTTTGGAAATTAAAGTATATAAATCTACTCCACGAGGACCCCCAAATAAAAGTGCAAGCCTGGAAACTAGCATTATATGACCTCTTTAACATGCTGGTACAACCCTGAAGTTTTCTGTGTATTGCCTGTATTGAAATATCTGCCCTTGATTATATCCTCCTACAAGACATTTTCACATCATCCTAATGAACAAAAAGAAAACACACGCATGAGTAACTGACTCCAAAGCAGCCTTCCATCATCTATCATCTATGCCATCAGCCCGAGAAATCCAATTCAACCTGTTGGAAATATCTCTGCTATTTATAATCTAATTCATGATCTAATTCTGACATCTAATTCATAATCAACTGCCTATTAGGGCAACACGAGGATTATATTAAGGCTGCTTTCGGTCCAAATGCATCCTCACATGAGACAAACCTCCAGACGACAAACAGAATAATATAAAATAAAATAAAATAAATCCCAGCTACAGGTTTTTAAATTATAACACAACAGTGAGCGCACACATCCTCTCCGTTTTACGCACGCACACGCACCTCTTCTCGAACATTCTCGATGTGAATTACATAAGAGGCACTGTGTTATAATCCGACGCGCACAGCTTTGTCTCCGCACGGACACAAACAGCCCGCACATGGAGGCTGCATGGATCTTACCGATCACCGGCCGGTAGTTGAGCTTCTGGACCCTCGCCGCCGCCGCAGAAACCACCGCCGCCGTCGCCGCCGCGCACAGCAGCAGGCAGCAGAGGCAGGCGGTCAGCGCCGCGACCACCGCTACGGACGGACGACGCATTCACACAGGAGGATGCCGACACAACAGAGATGCAGGCTGGGAGTGCAGGTTGAGGATGCGTATTGTCTTTAGAAAATAACTGAAGACAGAACAGATCTAGAAGCTCCTGCTCTCTGGGTGCTGATGCTCTGTGACCGGCTCTCCTCTCCTCTCCTCTCCTCTCCTGCCGCGCGCCTCTGATCTCCACCTCCGTCCAGCCTCCAGGAGTATCAAGTCAGTCACGTGTGGAACTGCCCTTCATAGAAACACGTCACATAGAGAAGCCTCCCCCCCTCTTTTTCTCCTCTCTGCTGTCCATAGAAATAGAGGAGCCAGATCAGACTCCTGCTGCCCCCCTCCTTCAAAACATCCCCACCCCAGATCAGCACAGAGTAAATGATGTCCTCTCAGTAAACAATAAAAACTGCTGCATAATTGTTTTGGCAGCAGAGGAACGACTGAAGTTAAGCAGCAGATCTGCCCTCCTGGATGCCCCTCTGGTCGCTGACATCCCTCTGGTGTCCTCAGTCGATGCTCCTCTTAAAACTTAAATAGTTACAGTAATAATTCCCCTACAGCAATAAAGTTTTAGATCTACATTAACGTCACATAATAAAACATTTTAAATCTTTGCCAGGGTTTGGAATACTTTCACAATAAAGGCAGCTCCTTTTTATTATCATTATTATAATTTAAAGAGTCCACAGCTGCTCTCCTTCCTTCCTTCATCAATTAGAGAAGCTTCTCATTTTCCTGTCCATAATGTCAATACTACTTTTCCTATTTTAGTTCATTTTTTAGTTTACTTTTGTACTTATCTTACTTCCTAAACACGTTATATTTTGTATATTGTATATAATATTTAGTCTGTGACACACTGGTTGTTACTGGTTGGACCTGTACTTTCGAGCAATCCTTGGCACAAGAATTTCCTCTGGGATCAATAAAGTATCTTATCTTGATGATGCGTACATAGGCTTCAGTTGTCATCAAGATATATCAGATAAGATAGATAGATAGATAGATAGGTAGATAGATAGATAGATAGATAGATAGATAGATAGATAGATAGATAGATAGATAGATAGATAGATAGATAGATAGATTAAGACTCTTTATATTAAGAGGCACCTTCTCCTTCAGTGTCCAGCTTATCACAGCGGTGCAGCTGTTGTGAATAGGAACAATCCTCCAACATGGCCGCTCCATGCAGGAAAAGTTTAACTGGAAGAAAATAAGAACTTTTCCTTTGTTGTTGTATATTTTTTTGCCAGCGCTGCATCTCTGCTGCAGCTCTGCAAACTTCAAAACTTGTGCTGACCTGCACAATTTGTCATCAAAAGCACAGCACTCTGCTTATTCCCCTTATGTGTTGTGCTGCGTTTGTGTCATTGTGTCAGCAGGTCCTTTTCTCACCGTGGTTACATGTTGTATCGACCACGTGAATCTCATCTTATTACTGAGCAATATGTGCAAAGCTGTGTTTGGCTGTCCAGCATGCACGTTTTTCTTTTAATTTGTCCTTTGTGTGCGTCAGAGATGGAGCGAGAGGCTGCGTGAGCATTAAATAATGTGATTAGAATGAACACTGCAGTAAAGAGGAGGTGTTTTTTGGAGTGCGTGCATGTGTATGTGTGTGCGTTAACTTGATGAAGTCAGCAGTTTGCAGTGCAGGTAGCCCATGGATCAGTGGCTTCAGTCACAGCACAGTGTACATTGCGGAGGGAAAATTTTGCGCTGCACCTCCAGCGACGAGCCACAAGAGGTCAGAGTCCTCCGCCGAACAGCCCACAGGTGTGTCTGCCAATACTGCTGTGCAGATGTGTGTGTGTGTGTGTGTGTGTGTGTGTGTGGTACAATGAAAATCACCTCATTACCAGGGACCATTACTGTACAAAATTCTTTCCTAGTCAATAAACTGGATAATTTGCCTCTTAATTCCGAGCTGTAGTGTCCTCCACTGATATCATCGTGGTTCATTTGCTTTAATCATACGTATGATATGATATCTGATATTCTTTAAGTGTTTTTAAATTTTTTATATCTACCTACTTGTTTAATTATTTACGCATTTGTGTGCTTTTCTTTTATGTGTCTAACCAGGGAAACACTGAGGAGCTCTGAGAGATCAACCTGCAGTGAAACTGAGCTGCTGAGTCAGAGTTTCAGTGGAGAGCCGTCGCGTCCTGCTGTCGTCTGTGCAGCTTAAAAACAAGTTGTTACAAGTTGAATCCTGCCGGAGAAAATGTTGTCAGAGGACAGATATCACGTCGGGACACGGAGGGGATGGCGGTGGTGTTGCATCCGATGAGACGGACCACTGTTGAGACAATTTCCAGCCACGTTCGTCGTAACAAAACCTGATATTTTCGGCATTTAAAGCCAAAACATGATCTTTTCCTGAGCCTAAAATTGGACCTCAAGAGACGTAAAGTTGCAACATAAAGAAACGTATGCTGCCATCGTTTGTTCTGGGGATTGCGTTGACGATGTAACGCCTGGGAACAAATGAATATCCATGCAGTTGTTGAGATGTTTGAATCTTTTGAGATCGGCCAAAAGAGGGTTAAAAACACAGTAGCCCTACAAAGGGATAGTCTGTTTCAAACATTGGGATGTGGCCACGGTCAAGATACCTGGAAACTGTCTCTGGAAAAAGAAAGTCTGAAGTTTCTGAACTAGTCTGTGAATATTCTCATTCATCCAGGTCATAGTTATCTCAAGGAAATTGAATCGAACACAACTGGATTTGGTTTTTGTCTTAAAGACGTTTCACCTCTCATCCGACAACTTAGCCTCTAAGAACAACGGCTGTGCACAAAGCGCCTCATGTGACTCCAACGACTGTCGTTACAACACAATAGAGCACTAACGAAGTCGAAACCAACTTTCCACCATCCCCAATGACCATACTAACGACTGTCGTTGGCAATAATGGAGCACATACGACCCATAGGCATCAGTGGCCTTGTGACCGCCTCTGAGAGGTTAAATAGCTGGACCTCCACACCGGCTAGTTGGACTAGTCCCAGCCTAGTCAAGCGAGCAGGAACTGATGAAGCCTCATGGATGAGAGGTGAAACGTCTTCAAGACAAAAACCAAATCCAGTTGTGTTCGATTCAATTTCCTTGAGATCTGAAGTTAACTGTGAAGACAGGCCGACGACAACAAACAACAGAGAGCCAATAACATCATTCAAATGAACAAAGCAAAGAAAGAAATAAAAAGAAAAGAAAAACAAGTTAGCTTATCTCCATTAACCGTGTGTATTTAAGTCCTCGCTGCGTTCATGTCGATGTAATAAAGCCCGAGCACTTGGAGACACTGAGTTAGCAGCCATGGGAGGAGGATCTTTTTGTCGGACTGCTATTTGAACTCAATTTCAAAAAGTTCTCGTTCATTAAAAAGCACTCGGTGACGAGTAATAATGAAGCTGAGTTCTTGACACTGACTCTGCTCTCACCCCGTGACTAAATGCAGCTCAGAGGGCTTTATGTGTGTGTAAAGCCTGAGTCAGTACCTTCAAGGACGGCGCCAGTGTGTGGGAATGTGATTGTGTGTGTGTGTGTGTGTGTGTTTGCCGTCTTACGCTACGATTGCAGATGTGTGTTCAAATCTGCTCTTCCTTCGCCTCGGGGGCAGCTCAGTTTGTACTGGTGAACGCTGTCCTCAATCCGCAGTCATTAAATGCAGAAGATCCTGTTCCACCCCCTCATCTGTGATGTCACGGCGATGCACGCCGAAGCTCCGCAGAGACTCGACTGAGGGAACATGCAGGAGATGGATGTGACAGTGGAGCTGCAGGAGGCTGGTGGACGCACAGTTCTTCTTCTGATTACTGAACAGGAAATAGAGTTGAATTAAAGCATCCACTTATCAACATTTTAACAACTAACAACTTAAGAGCACCATATTTTTTCACGCCGTTGGTGGAGACCAAACCAGAGCGAAAAAGAGAATGAATATTTGGTTTATTTTCATCAGGTTGGACGGAAACGTGGCCTCAAATTCTGCTCCTGTTCGTCAACATATTAGCTTTGTCAGGATATGCATTTGTCAGATTGTTGTAGACTTATACTGCCCTCTGGTGGTAATAAAGAAAAAAATAACGTAACTCGAGTGTGCTTGAGACAAACTAGCCCACACAAAGTGACATCTAACCACGTCCAAAGCCAATTTACCTGTTCCTGAGTCGCACTCAGAGGATGGGAGAAAATATGGGTACAGGTGCGCACCTTCAGACGGTCTCTCCTCAGAGGCGTTCAGGGTTTTGTGACAGTAAATGACGGTAATGGCTGTGTGAGTGAGTCTGAAAGAGGAGCTCCAATCTAGCATACTCTCTCACTTCTGTCCACTCGCTGTGTGCTGTGGTTGGGCTTGTCAGATCGGGGAAAGTAAAAAACAAATGGTCGTACACAGTTTCTCCACTGGAAAGGTGGCGGTGGAGGTTTCAGATGCTGTTCGACCCATCTGACGATCACTGACATTTACTTTGTAATATAAAATAATTAAAAAGGGGACATTCTGAAAACACTGGCCCTGACATGAAGTAGTTATCCAGCTTGCCAAAAGTTACGTTTAAGTTTTACGTAATTCCGTTGTGTTCGTGCCCAAACAGGTAAAAATTGCACACATCTGTGGCAGGTCTGTGAAGCTGTCGCACCATCTAAGGAAGTCTGTTTGCTGTCTTTTCTCCAACATGTTTGTTCTTCGGTATTCAAAAGTTTATTCTTCAGTTAAAATCAGTTATTTAATATCGGTTGGGGGCCATTGATCCAACAAGTTCAAGCTATCAGGCGTCAGTTGAGCGCGTCCTGAAATTAACGCTACACGTCCGTGAGATGTTATAGGCGCGTGAGTGGCCAGTGTGGGGATGTGACAAGGGTCAGGAGCCAGTTAGCACATCAACAGCAGCAGGTGATAACAACGGGACAACAAGCTAACACAAATAGCATGTAGGCAAGTATGTGAACGATGCATCCGAAACTGCGTATCTAGCTGCCTCTCACTTTTTACCTTCAGATCGCTCTGACCTTCTCCGTGTGGTTGAGTCACATTCTTTCAATAACAACTGAGGGAGGGAGTAGTCATGTAACTTCCTGTTAAAAAGTCATTTTAGCTCAGAGATTTAATAAATCTATTAATATTAAAATGCTTAACATCTGAAGTGCTTATAAGAAGTTCATTCAACGTTCCCAGAGGCCGTCGAAACTTGTACTTGCAGCCAAGTAAAGAAACAAAATTATACGTTACCAAAGACACTCAACGTATCTCCGAAAACTTCTAACCAATTAAAATAACTTGGTTTTAAAGCCGACAGCTGGAAACAGTGTCCCTGTCGAGGGCCGTCTTTTGCACACAGCCCAATTATCGATGGACAAACAAAGTAACACTTCTTTCATCAGCGTCCACAGCAGGTAATCTGAACTCCAGAGTCTGCATCAATTTCATTTAGATTTTAAGTGACAGCATTGGGAATTTGCCTCCGTGACAACTTAATTAACAGTACAAACACGAGAGCTCTCGCACATAACACAAGGTCAACACAATTCGGTTTTATCACAGGGGAGCAGCCGAGGACGTTTAGTGCGGTGTCATCTGTCGCCTACACGCCGCCCGGTGGTTTCACACTCACCTGTCACTCATCACATGTGACACAGTATCAGACATAATGACACAGCCTGGCTCTTATATACGTGCTGCAACTTTATACGTAACTTTTCTCCGTTTGACCATTCTCCCAGGTCATTCTGTCTCCATATAACAGCAGGTCATATGTATCTTGTACGGACGTTAAAGTCTGGATAAGGATAGTGACGATTGCCCTACGAGCAATCTTCTCATGGTCTCTGCAACCTAGATACTTAAAGGGATATTCCGGTGTAAGTTTAATCCATGGTCTAACACACCTTGACACCGAGTAAGACTCCCCCTCGAGAGGTCAAGTTAGCTGACCGCTAGCTTAGCTAGTTTTAGCAACCTCAGAAAAGACCGCACGATAACAATACACTGCAGCTTATGTCTCCAACTAGAAACCGCCATCAAAAAGCCACAATTAATGGTGAGAACAGCAGCAAACTTCAGCAACAGTACATGTACAGTCCCAGCACACAGTACGAAGCATCAAACATCTGCTAGCTTTGCCAGATTTGTATTAAAAACACAGCATAACTCACCCTCTCCTCCAGCAGCCTGCCTGTGTGGGGAAGCCCTGACGAGTCGATTACCGAGTGCAGTAGATTTCCGCAGCTCAAGGATGAAAATGTATGATTATTACTCCATTACTTCCGTTCTTTTCCCTGTCAGCTCTCGATAATAAGAACTGAGCGTTCTATGGAGTAATAATCAGATATTTTCATCCTTGAGCTGCAGAAATCTGCTGCACTCGGTAATCGACTCGTCAGGGCTTCCCCACACAGGCAGGCTGCTGGAGGAGAGGGTGAGTTGTGCTGTGTTTTTAATACAAATCCGGCA
Organism: Lagodon rhomboides; assembly: GCA_039737535.1. Classification (NCBI taxonomy): domain Eukaryota; kingdom Metazoa; phylum Chordata; class Actinopteri; order Spariformes; family Sparidae; genus Lagodon; species Lagodon rhomboides. The sequence goes on from CM077785.1 coordinate 32,322,663, forward strand.
AAGCTAGCAGATGTTTGATGCTTCGTACTGTGTGCTGGGACTGTACATGTACTGTTGCTGAAGTTTGGTGCTGTTCTCACCATTAATTGTGGCTTTTTGATGGCGGTTTCTAGTTGGAGACATAAGCTGCAGTGTATTGTTATCGTGCGGTCTTTTCTGAGGTTGCTAAAACTAGCTAAGCTAGCGGTCAGCAAACTTGACCTCTCGAGGGGAGTCTTACTCGGTGTCAAGGTGTGTTAGACCATGGATTAAATTTATACTGGAATACCCCTTTAAAGCTACTGTAGATATGTCTACAGGACAGACGTCTGACGACCAAGCCAACGCAAAGCTAACTGTTTGAGTAAAACTCGTAAGGAGGCCTTCAATCTATCTATGTTCACAGACTCAGAGTCTCTGACCTATTTCACCTCTGAGTCCTCCGGCTGGAGGGGGAGACTCTGCATCACCCCCCTCGCTATGTTGTTAAACAGATGGTGGTAATGCAACAGACAATAAGGCGAAGTGAACAGATTTACAGTTTGGTTTAATCACTATTCCTGCACACAGCCGCGGTCCACCCACACAGGTGCTCTCACTCACTGTACTCCGCCTGATTGGCCCTCTTCTCAGAGCTGTGTGGGCATCAACAGACGGCCGGTTTGACATCCTCCTGACACGCCTTCTATCGCTTGTTGCATTTTGTTTGGGGGCGGGGAAACTCGCACATCACAGCTCGTTTGACCCGAGCAGAGGGCTGATCAGAACAACTCCAAACAGCAGCCGGCACTTTGAAGGAGCGCCGTGCAGATCTGGGGGAGAAACTTTTATCAGAAGAGACGGATCTTTATTGACTAACGCCTGAACAAACTTAATAAACTCTCTTTTTTATCCTAACTGAATAAACAAACTGACCTTAAAGGACAACACAATTTTACTTTGTTATTATTTGGCGGACCCTGCCACCTTTCTGGACCTTATTTTCCTCTGAGAACAGCCTGTTTATTCTGTTATCAACAGAAAAACATTCCTAGCCTGTATTATTACCTCATTAATATTCCTCTGCAACCGCTTATTGTTTGCAGTGTCATGAGTTTGCATTAACCTCACTTGCTTTGAACGCTGGGAGGAATCAAGCCGGAGGCGCAGGGCGAACACGCACACTCTGCACAGAAAGGCCGGGACTTGAACCCAGGACCTTTTCTTTGTTATTTGCTGCGAGCAAGAAACACATGCAGCAGCGCCGCCCACCGCGCCGCCACGCTTCCCTTAACAAGCATCGTCTGACAGCATCACATGGATTTTGCATCGTCTTGTTCAATACAAGACTTTTCATCGTTAAATATTTCCCCAGAACTTCATCCTGACACGTCTGCTGTGTCTGAGAGAACTTTTAAAGAACAGACGCTCAACACCTTGATGTGAACTTGTGCACTTATTGATTCAGTGTGTATGTAGCCTGTATTTAATGTACACACGAGCTTATGAGGGAAGGGATGATGTTATACAAGAGCAACCCAGACATATGAGGGTAAACTGTCTTGGAAATAAGCCGAAAAATGTTTTGTTTTGATAAAAAAAACCAAAAAAAAAAAACCCAATGAACTGAAAATGAACCCAAGGAGGGAGAGATGACTGCATGGAGGGCAGAGTAGTAAAGGAGAGGAGAGAGGGGACAGTAGGCTCAATGAGACAAATACAGAGTACAGAGATGGAGAGACAGCAGGGGTGACACACACAGAGGCAAGAGACAGAGAGACATAGAGAAAGAGTGGGAGAGAGAGAGAGAGAGAGAGAGAGAGAGAGAGAAAGGGGTGACTGGACTCTGTTAGTTAGCAGAGCGCGTGAGGGGGAGAGAGAGAGAGAGAGAGAGAGAGAGAGAGAGAGAGAGAGAGAGAGAGAGACCATTGGTGCCGCAGCGGGACCGACTGTCACACGGACTGTCAGCGGGGTCGTTACCGGAGAGAGCAGCCGCTGCTCGCCGTTCACCGAGAGACACACCGGGGGACAGCAGGAGGAGAAGAACTGAAGAAGAAGGAGAAGAAGAAGAAGAAGACACAGGGGGGATCGTTATATTTGCCGTGGCCGCTGTCGCCTGCGTGTCACCACCTCCACCGGACAGGATCTACTCTCTCCATCATCACCATCATTCCTCTTCATCATCCCTCCTCCTCCTCATCTCCACCACCACCACCCTCATCCTCCTCATCCACCAGACCTCTCCTCCACTTCCTCGTCTCCTTCATCACCATGCCGGGCTGGCGGAGGAACCTCACTTTCTGTCTGCAGCGGATGCACGAGGAAGGTAGGAGGGCAAAAACAATTTCATGTGCGCTCGTTGTGTGTGTGTTTTTTTGCGCCAGCACGTGCGCTGCGTGCCAGCGCGTGGTTGTGTTCGCGCAGACGTGTGTTTGTTTGGCTGCTTAGGATTTGTGCTGAGATGTGAGCAGTTTGTTTTTTTCCGGAGACACTTTGACTCTTTCCAGTTTCCGCTTCGTGGGTTTCTGGGAGTTTTCTGGATCACTGGAAGTGTGTGTGCGCGCGCGTTTGTTTTGGCGCATGTGTTCCGTGTGCTTGATTGAGAAGCACCTGCAGCTTCGGTAATTGTTTGTGTGTGTGAGTGCGTGTGTGTGTGTGTGCGTGCGCGTGTGCGTGTGCGTGCGTGGACACGCTTGGTCTGTTGAACTGCGCGCTGTGCGCACACGTGTCACCACGGGTTTGTTCCGCCGTTTCAGCAGAGATTGCGCGAGGCTACTGATGCTGGCAGGTCAGGGTGCGTGTGCGTAGTTGTGTGTGTGCTGTGTGTGTGTGTGTGAGAGAGAGAGAGAGAGAGAGAGAGAGAGAGAGAGACTGCGTGTTGGTCCTGCAGCATGAACGCGGGAGGAGGCAGACAGTGATGATGTTGGTCAGCCACAGTGTGCACGTGCGTGCGCGATGGTGCGCATATGCGAATGTGTGCAGCCGAGAAAGTGTCGCATGTGAAACAGAGACTGAATGGTGTTGACAATGGTGTGGAGGAGAGACGGAGAGGTTCAATTATTCTCGGCGCTGTGTGTTTCTCGAGGTTAAGGTCAATGTGTGAGCAGAAAGTTGAAGTCTGTCTGCACGAGATATTTTTTTTTATATTAACACTTATTATTTTCTGTTTTTAAGAGGAAAAAAAACATAAATTGTGTTTTACTGTCAATATCTGTACACAAATGTATGCATGAAAATGTGATAAAATGATCAATAATGTCAGAGGTGCCAACCTTTTTCCCTTGAAGGGCCAAAACTGAAACTGAGCAGGCACCTATTGTATTGTGTTGTATAGTTAAAGGTGCAGAATGGAGCTGTACGGAAGCCCAGAGAGGCAAAAATGTAATTGTAATTGGCCGACTTCTGCACAGACTGTCACTCTGCCCACAGTGCTCAGATGATGAAAAATAATTAATGATAACCTTAAAGAGTATTTTATCTTACAATAACTCCTGCAAAAAATTCTGGTTTAAACTATTTAAAATGTATATGTATACAATTAGCCACAAACCTTTAATTGCTTAAAGGCTAGATGCACAATTTCTGAAGGCCCATGTGTATAATTAAACACATTTAGCTCATTCCCCTGATTCATAGTAGCCATTAACACATCTGTTCCCAACGTCTAGTCCTTATTCCGACCAAAAATACATTTTCCAACTTTATCTGAAGTTAATACAAGACTTCAGCATGCTAACTTAGACCAATCAAGTGAGTGTCTTCTGAAGTTACAGCACGTTTAGTTTGAGAAGTCCCTCTTTGTGTCACCGTCCCTCCACTGCAGCTCGGCGAGGAGACGCCGTCCAGGAAAACACAATAACACAGACAGTGAACGTCCTCTTAAAAGAGAATCTCTTGTAAGCAAAAGCTCATTTGCATTTTTTGTACTTTCCATGTTTCTTTTCACGTTTTATAACCTCGAGCGGAAGTTGTCTGAGCTGTGCTAATAACTGCAGCCGCTGTGATTAAATCCTTTCTCGCAGCTGAAAACAACTTGAAAGAGTGTGGCGCTGACTTAAAGTCTGAGTGGCTGAATCCTTGAAAATGAGCAGCGCATTGTTACCCTGCTATATGTGTCGTAGATTGTTTGTGGACACTACTATCAGTCTGGGGATGTTCTTCATGGTTTGCACTCGGCCTCTTCGTGGAGACACGTTCCTCTTTCAACATAACAAAGCCCCTGTGCACAAATCCAGGCCCGTAAAGAAATGGTTTTCTGAGCTCGGTGTGGAAGGACCGGCCTGCATAGAGCTCCGACCTCAACCCGTATCCAACATCTTTAGGATGAACTAGAAAAGCTGAGTGCGAGCTCGACCAAGCATCAGCGACCGGCCTCATTAAGGCTCCGGCTGAATGGGAGCAAATCCTCGCAGCCAAACTCTGGTGGGAAGCCAGAAGAGTGGAGGCTTTGATACCAGCAGATTAATCATGTTGGAACGAGACGCGTAACAATCGCAACAGAGAAGGAATGTTTAGATGTGCACATGTTGGTCATGCGGTGTAAATGATCTGCTATCTACTATCCTGTGAGATCTGGCATCGGGGTTTGCCGGTGGATCCTTTGGGTCCTGTTGGATCGGACTTGCATGTCCAACAGAGGCTCTATCAGATTAGGATCTTGGGAATTTGGGGGCCAAGTCGACACATTGGGCTCTTTGTCATGTTCCTACTGGGGCGAGTGCCATCGCTGTGAGGTTGTATTCTTCGGTGGTGTTGGACGGGTGGTGTGCGTCAGGTGGCATCCACACGGATGCCAGGACCCAAGGGTTCTCAGCAGAACATTGCATTTTAACGAGATGATCAATGCTTTATGCTATACATATTCTCCAACAGACTTAACCTCCCAAACCGTTGCAGCAGCCATGAAAGCTAGTTGGAAAGCACTTCAGATTGCAAAAATGCAAATACATAGCTTCCCATTGCACACTGATGTGGACCAATCCTGCCACAACTCACAGCTTTCAAGGAATTGTTAGAAACATGCAGAATCCTGAGGAAAGACGACGTTTCAGTTACTAAACGGGAACAAGATTTCACTCTCAGTACGTTTACATGCAGCAAGAAATTCGAAATTCTTATCGTATCAGACCTAGTTCGGACTTTTAAAATGCATGTAAACACCTTAGTCCGACCTACTTCGGACCTATTTCGGACCACAACGGACATCTCAAAATCGGATAAGAACACCTAGATAATTCGTTCATTGTCGGCATATTAACGCCATGGAGGCTCGGCTATCGTATCGTATCGTATCGTATCGTATCGTATCGTATCGTATTTTTGCATTCTGCGCATGCTCGAGATTTTCCGCTGGGGCTTTCACCCGGAAGTGAAAGGAGACGTAAATAGCCGTATCATAAGCCGCCGGCGTCCTTCTTCTACCATCACTGCAGCCAAAAGATCCGTTGTTCTTTTTATGTGCATTATCAGGAGGAAAATAATGCCCGTAATGGACGCTACTGTAGCGTCGTCCAGCTCCTCGTACGCCATCTTTGTTTGAATGCCGTCAGACTGTTTGTTGTTGCTGATAAGTAGAGGTCAACCGGAAGTGGCTCTTTGTTGAGAGGGCTACAGCGCCGGCCACTTTTCCGATTCTCTGAACGGCATGTATACTCAGACCAGCGATCCGGTCTCATGCATGTCATTATCTGATACGATAAGAATTTCGAATTTCTTGCTGCATGTAAACGTACTGTCTGAGTGTCTGGACTGATAAGTGTGGTATAAACTTTTACCAGGGCTCTAACATACATCACATGAAGTGTGTTTGTACAAAGACACACCTTATGGAGGGGATGGGCTTTTTAAAAATGTGACTCGAGGAATCCGACGTGCACGCACTGCTCACCAAACCCAGCAGACGCTCACCTGCACGCCGCCCGGCGCTTTGCACCTATTAATCACTTCTGGAAGCGAGTCACTGATCAACTGAGGCTCACGCTGGGCTGCTGCATCCGTCTCGCCCCGCAGTGCTTCACACAGGTGACTAATCACTTCCAACGATTCTCCTCCCCAACAATGGTAATCGCCCCAAAACACATGTAGACCGGACCTCGGCAGCCATCTTGACTCTAATTAGAAACCAGTCTTTGTCTCGGCGTACCTTCACCGCCTGCAAAAATCTCTCTCGTATAGCTGTCAGGTGTTTGTTCCGTCGTGTTCCCTGCCGATGTTCACCCGCTGTACTGTGCACCGCCTATAAAAAAGTCATTTGTTCCATCGTTGTTGTGTACTAGCGGACCATGTACCTTACAACCCCGCGTGGATGTTTATCTCCTGATAGAAAAATCCTCTGCATGTTTACTTTATCTGTGTGTGTGTGTGTGTGTGTGAGAGAGAGAGAGTTAGCGCACGGCTAAGTGGGAATAGGTGTGCAGGCGCAGAGTTTGTGTGTGTGTGTGTGCAGGGGAAAAAGGCTATATTTATGTGTGTGCGACTAAGTGGAAATGGTGTTTGCCCAAGATGAGTGTGTGTGTGTGTGTGTGACAGAGAGAGATGGGGCGAGCAAGAGTGATGTTTGTTTATGATGTGTGTTTGTGAGAGAGAGAGAGAGAGAGCGAGAGAGGGGCTGGACACGGAGAGAGATGGTGCGAGCATTGCGTTTGCTCTCGGTGTGTGAGGAAGTGTGCAGCTTTTTGAATTAGTATGCTGGATACACAGTGACCCTGCTGTCCAATGATAACTGCCTTATGGACCTATGAATGGCTGTATGAGCACCATAATTGAGCCAGTCCTTCATTTTTAATGGGGGGGGGGGGTCTGGTTAAAATGTGTGTGACGGAGGTGAGTGCATCCTCTCACTCCCAAACGCTTCAGCGACAGCAGCCTGGTCAGTGTGGCCCAATGCATCTTAAGGCCCCCACACACCGGGTCCGACGACTTCCTTATCCGACTTCCTTCTCCGACCACTCCGTCGGATCCGTTCGGTAGAAAAGTTGCACTGAAACACACCGCCCCGGCTACACAGCAGCGTATACGTTCTGCACCTGCGTGAGATGCAATAAGTCTCCTAAACAATCGGGTGGCGCTCAGTCTCGTGCCAGTCACCCAAAACATAAAAACAGGAAATGACAGAACGGAGTGCGGACCGTAGCTTATCAGAACAAAGCACACACAGTGTTAGCTCGGCATTACTTGCGTGATGTCGTATTACGGTGGTCTCTCTTCCACCAGGGCAGCCAGCTGCTCCTCAAAGTCCTCGGTCCACACAGCCATGGCTTCCAAACATACGTTGGTTTATCCCCAAAATAACGAACGGTGAAGTGTTGTTTGTAACTCTGTGCCGTCTCTGTTTATGTGGTTTGTTTACCATCGTCACTTCCGCCGCCCCTCCCACACGCCGCGCTGATTCGCTGGCACACCGCCAATCAGAATGGTCACTGAACAGCTAGCTAACAACCAATCAGAGTATCCGACGGCGTCCTAACTCAGACGTCCGACTTCGCATGTTCAGTCGGATCAGACGCCGTCCGACACAGCTGAACACACCGAACAGAGCAGCTCCCTAACTCGTCCGACTCTCTCCAAACGCTTCGGACGTCCGACGTCGGACCCGGTGTGTGGGGGCCCTAAGGTTGATGCTGTCGCTTCTTGAATTGCTCCTCTATTGAAAGAAAGCGAGAAAAATCCGAGTCCCGGGATGGGTCATAGGGTTAAAGTTCAAGTCGAGAGTGAAGAACACGACAAACCTTCAAAGAGACGCACAAGAAGAGGCAGAAAGAAGACATGGGTAGAGATACTGACCCTTCTGAATGTGACTGCGTTGCTGATATTAAATCAACAGCTTCTTTTTCCAGAATTAATAATCTTTTAAACACAGTTAAACCTGCTAAAAGCGGTCAATGTCATGAATGTTTCAGAAAACGGTAGAAAGCAGCACGAAGGCCGGCTGTTACAGTGGCTCCATTTTTCTATCTTTTCAGTTCAGCCTCTCTTTCAAACTCGATGCCAGCTGAATGATGTTTGAGTGCTGCTTTAACACATGAATGGAAAACCATTAAAGAGTAGCTGCAGAGTATCGTCCCGAAAAATAGCGTGTCCGCCCGAAGTGTCAGGTTTCCATCGCTGCCAGTCGGAGCTGGAGCCAATAACTTCCTGTGACTGCTGCAGAGTCATATGTTGGTGGGGTTTCTGTCCAGTATGTCCAATTATTTTCATTGATGATTAACCTGTCGACTGTTTTCTAGATCACCTGATTAGTTGTCTGATCTATAAATATGTCAGAAAATGATAAAAACTTCAATCGTTGTGTTTCCTGAAGCCGAAAAGAATCTTGTTTTTGTCCACAACTCAAAGATATTCAGATTCCTGTCAGCAAGGAGCGAAGAAACCAGAAAATATTAACATTTAAGAAGCTTAGTAACCTTAATCTGCTAACCAAGACAGTTTGTGATGAATTTACTATTTAAGAATAGTGTGTTTAAGTAAAATAAGAAGCACAGCTACCTAATGTGCAGATGAGGAGTGGAACAGAGAGCTGGACTCTGCCAAACATAACAATTCACCTGATAGACAGAGAGATAAATAATACTAACACTGATGGAAAAGTCTGTCCTTGTGTATATCATTACGTTGCTATATGTATGCGTGTCTGCGCGCGGTTAAAAGGAAATGATAACTAATGCATTTCTAAGTAGCTTCGCCGCCGCCGTGTAACAACTGTTCGACGCGAACATCTCGTTCTCCTGCTGAAGGACAGGTTGTGGACGAGCGAGCCCGTCGGTGTGTGAGTGTGTTTCTGTGGGGAAACTTAAGGGGTAGGAAAAAAAAAATAATGGCCTCCATGATTTGCATGAACGACGGGGAGGAAGAGAGGAGGGAGAGAGAATGTGAGGGGACAAAAAGGCAAAATGAAGAGCGGGACTGAGTGATAGAGACCTGAGAGAGAGAGAGAGACAGATAAAAAGAGAGGGGAGTGTGAAGGAGAAAGATAGAAGGGCCCGGGTTTGTAGTCCTTATCAGTTGAAGGAAGAGATCCCATTAATCAGGAGACTAGAAGATCAAATAATGTGCTGGTTAGCGGAGAGCAAGGCTGCGATTGTATGTGTGGGTGTGTGTAATAAACTGTGTGTGTGTGCGATTTAGCTCCAACCCCCCCCCAAAAAAACCTTTTAATAAGGCTTAGTTGTGTTATCGCTGATGGATGGGGAGGGGGAGCGAGGAGAGGAGGAGGTCAGAGGAGGAGACGGGAGAGAACAAGGAAAGGAAACGGCGCTGAAGGTGCTGCGGGCGACGTTTAACTTCAGTAAACCATTAGCGTGTTTATTTATAGGTATTAGCATCATCACCAAATGAGACTATCAGTGAGGAACGAAGCCGTGTCTGCTGAGGGATTTTCTTGTTTGAGCATATATTAACACCCATGACTCCGGTGATATTATTCACCGGTCGTTTATCAATTATTATTCTCGGAGGAAGTGACACCGTAGAAATGTTAATAATGGATGGCCGTGTCAGTTAATCACGAGGCTGACGGGTCGATTTCCGGCTGTCCGCACATCAAAAACACACAAAACACTGAACCCTTCCAGCGCCTTGAACGGTCGCTCGCTGCCACCGGTGTGTGTGAATGTGTGTGTGTGTGTGTGTGTGTGTGTGTGTGTGTGTGTTGGGGCTGCAATGCACAGTTATATTCAAGATCGATTACTTTTAGCCAATCAATTCACGATTAAATCAAAGTGAAGAGTTAAGTCTACACTCTTTGAAATAAAAGTTCTAAGTAGAACCATATAAGGTTCTTCGGCTTGTCCTCATAGGAGAACCCTTTTTGGCTCCAGGTAGAACCCTTTATAAAGGTGGAGGGTTCTACCTAGAACCCAACATAAAGGGTTATACCTAGAACTGTGTGTGTAAGGTTCCACCCAGAACCCCCATGAGAGGTTCTACAAAGAACCTATACAGGATCTTATACCCATGCTTTCAACAATCCCTGAAGAACTCTTTCTCCAAAAAAGGGTTCTCTGGATCGAATAGTTCTTCCTGGAACCGTTAGTGTTACCAAGAACCCTTTTAAAACCCTTTATTCATGAAAGGGTTTTTAAGGGTTCTCTGGATCAAAATGGTTCTTACAGGAACCGTTAGTGTTACCAAGAACCCTTTTAAAACCCTTTATTCAGGAAAGGGTTTTTAAAGGGTTCTCTGGATCAAAATGGTTCTTACTGGAACCGTTAGTGTTACCAAGAACCCTTGAAAAACTTCTTCGGGAAAGGGTTTTTCAGAAGCAAATGGTTCCAGGTAGAACCTCAGCCCTTGTAGAAGAACCCTTTTGGAACCCTTATTTCTAAGAGTGTATATTATGAGTCCAAAAATATAAGATCTTTAAGTTGCTTCTTTTTGTAGCTGTGATACATCAATCCGGATCCATATATCGATTCAGTGATCAACAACCAAAATAGCATCGATGCAAAGTGGAAACATCGAGTCATATCGCCGCCATTGTCACTGTTTCCATCCACGCGCAGCTCCTTTCTAAACAGTGCTCTCTTTTTATTAAAAATAGATTGTGTTCCATTTAATTGTCTGGAAACATCGATGAAATAATATTTCCACTGAAGAGAAAATGCTCTTTTATCCAGCCAACGGTCCCAGACCCAAGGACTCTTCATGTTGTGTCTCATACGTAACAAAGAAAGCAGCAAATTCTTAAGATTGAGAAGATTGAACCAGTAATACAGTATATTACTTTTTTGCTTAAGAAATTCTTCTTCTTTTTATTTTTTTTTCATCAAAGTAGTTGACAGCAACAAATTATTTTCCTAATCTTTCCCAGTGGGTTTTGAAAAGCACTGTATTGCTGCATCTGGCAGTCGGCCATCTTGCTAAGAGCAGGCGTAATGAAACGTCTACAGGAGAGATCTTCTCTGAAATAAAATCTATGTGCACCTATCGGCATCGGTGGTTGGAAGAAATGAGTTGGAAAATATCAGTTGTCAGCAAAATCGTTCATCCCTAATGTTTGGGTTTGGGGCTGCAGCTGCAGAGACATTCAGTGGTTCATCCCACAGTCCAGTGACATGTTATCGTTGAGTTACTCTGGCTTCTGCAAAGGTGTGAATGAGAGCATGAACGGTTGTTTGTGCCCGTGTCAGCCCTTGACTGGCTGGCTGTCCCTCACCTTTTCGCTGAGTGACGGCTGGGATCGACTCCAGCCCCTTCAAAGGATACGTGGGGATTGCTAATGGATGGATGGATGGATATTGGACTGTTGGTTGGACAAAACAAGCTGCATAGAGACGCATATGTCTGTAGCTTTTTTTCAATATTGTCTGCTGTTTATTGAAAGGATGAATCGATAACCGCATTCAGAGAAAAACAACAGATTAATCAATCGGGAAAATAATGGTAAGTTGCAGCCCCACTGTACATTACAATGCCCCTAAGCTATTTTTTTTCCACTGCAGTTACTCGTCGTGTGTTAAGGTGATTCAGCTAAGTGTCATTCCCATCCAGGCCCTGAAATTGCTCCGTCAATGCATAACAGGACTGACTCTGGCTTTAACTCCAGTTCCTCGGCCAGCAGATATCTGCCCTCCTACTGATCGTTTCTGTAGAACTGTAGTCTGATCGACAGCTCTTATTTGTCTGCAGCAATCATACCTGACAACGATCAATTTTCCAATGATATATCGATGTCTGAAAATGCCACATGCAGCACCTCGGGGCTGTAAAGGTCACATGAGCCGTGATATGTCCGTCGCCGATCGATGTTGAAATGTTTAATCTTTAGTACGGCACTGAACTCACAGCTGCTCGCTGATTGTGAAGTGCTCTCGGCGAGAGCCTTTCGGCGCCGTGCAGGCAAAGAAACATGCAATCAGTGAAGTTATCTGAGCGGCTCAGAGAGGCTTCAAATAATTTGTTTGTGCTTGTTCTTAAGAATCGGAGATCTCAGATGCTGCAGAACAAACACAGACAACATGTTCTCTGATATCAGATCAGCGGAGGACTTGAATGTGAGCGGGGCTCGATGATAAGGCGAAGTGACACTCAGACGGAATAAAGAGCGTATGTGTCTGATTGAAAACAGTCTGGCGGTGATGGATGATTGTCAAACATCAGGGAGTAGGCAGAGGGGTATCTTGTAGGGGCTTGTTTGTTTGGGTGTGGGTTGTTAAAGATTTGAGATAGCGTGTTGTCGTTCTTCAGCACACAAGGAGGGTGAAATGGCTTTTACAACATAATACCTATGAAGTGTTTTTCCTGCGGAGAAAGAGGCGACACTGAACCTCGCGACACTGCTACCTTGGGTGTTGCACAGCACTTGGAATTTACATCTCGAAAGAATACTTGAAGGTCAAATAGTTTTGAGCCTTAAAAAACGGTATTCTGTTGATTTGTCACAGGGTGTGAATGCACAGTACGTAACTGTTGCCGCAAGGACTTTGTTACTGAAAACAGTGAAAATAGACAATGTAGTTTGATGATGTTGTTAGGTCGCATGGGATCATGGGAGTTCTTGTCGTCATTGTCAAACAACCACCAACGATAAAAATCTATCGGACGTGACTCGGGCATAAATCTTCACTGATCAGTCCTGTCTGCTGACTTCCTAACTCACTCTCTGATATCTCATTGGATCTCCTGGGAAGTTATAGTGATGTGTGACAGAAAGAAACGCACCATTACTTCAAACGCAAGAATGGTACTCAGTAGAGTGCATACCTCCACCAAAGCCCAACAGTCCTCTTTTGTATTCACTCATAGATACAAGCCACCTAAATAAATACGTCATAAATTTTCCATCAAGATCCTGACATTATTCCCTGAAAAATGAATAAGAAAGTGTAAAAAGGCCTTATTTCGCAATGTTAAAAAAGTGAGACAAAATCCATGCCTTTATCTGGAACCGCCCCAAAAGTTAATGGGGTCCATTCTGGGCCGAGACCCATCCTCCATCCAAGTCTTGTCGAAATACATTCAGTACTTTTTGTGTAATCTTGCTGACAATCCAACCAACCAACCCAAAAAAATCAGATACGGGTGAAAACATGGTCAGAAGTAGAAGAAAGGGAAGAATTACAGATTTCTCTGGGTTTGAACTTTGTTGGAATGAGTAATGAGAAAAAGTAAAAATACACAACCCAACAAAGTAGTTCAATCAGGAAAGTCTTTGGTGGTCAGACTCCATCGTGATCAAGTAATATTTGGTGGAGGTGATGAAGCTGTGCGTAGACTAGGAAACCCCCCAGATGGAGTCTACACACTGGTGGTGGTGGTGATGGAGGAGGAAGGAACCTGGACATTTGACGACGGGGGAGTTGATTCTGAAGAGCTGGACGAATGGAGGGAGCAAACCACGTCTTATTTCCAGGGATCTCATATGGGGATATGTGTAGCATCGTGGCTTTCCTTCAGCAGATATGTATCAGCTCTTGTTTATGAGTTATGCAATGACGAATCGGCTTTGAGCCGAGCTCCCTGCGCCGACTCTGCCTCCAAACCAGCGGCGAGTGCAGCTTAGGCCGCCTGTCATGTGGAGGCAGCCTCAGGCGCAATGGTTCCATCCTGTTTGTCCCCGTAGTGTCTCCGCACGGCGTTTGGAGAGCATATTGTGTCCATGCATTTCCTGGATGTTTGCGGGGGACAGAACACCAGAAGTGATTGTTCAAATATGTACATGTGTAATTAGTTATCAGTCCGTAGGAGAGAGAGAGAGAGAGGCAGATTGGAATAGAGAAAGAGCAAAAAAGGGTAGAGATTCTCTGAATTCTTGTGAAATAGGTCAAATAGGACAGTGTGTGAGAGGATAAAGTCAAATGTGCTCTTTCAGTCTGACTTTAAAGTTGTTTTTTTTTGTTATTCTAGACAATTTTGATTGATCTCTTCTTTCACTGCTCCAGTGAGAACCGGTCCCTGAACCCCATCAGTGTTACTGCCTCCGTCTACCTGATTGATCTAGAGATTACCTCGCAGGCACATTACCCAGGTAAACAACAAACGGGTTGTTTGTCAGAACCTCCTTCCAAAGTGACCCGTAAGACTGCTGCGAAATGACTGCATTCACATTTTCTATCATTTCTATAGTCATGGTCTCGCTCAGTTCAGGCAACTTAAAGCACTTGGTTAAGTTTTCGAAAAGGGAGAGAAAGTGACTACCATCGGTTTGTCGTTAGGAGACAGGGTGCAAACCCTCGTCAGCCGTTTGTTCAACAATCCAACCTGACCTCCTCCCCTAAAGGGTTTTTTTGTGTGTCTGTATCACAGTGTCATGCTTTTGAGAGAGGCCAGTGCAATTCCACAAACGTTGATAGACTTGCAAGAGACAGATTCAAGAAGGATTGGGCTAAATCGATGCAACATGATACCATCTTTTCATTTGGCCCCTGCTGCCTTGTAAACTCGCACACATCCACAGTTTATCGTTGAGCCTTTTCATTAAAAAAGTTTGTGGCGCCCTAACGACATACGCAGTGTTATGTTCACAGACTGTAGAGTTGTCCCTCCAGAATACTTTCACAGGGCGAGTAGTACTTCCAAGTTTTTTAGGGATACAACTGGGACATTTAGTCCCCAGTTGATTTTTACATTAAGATAAATGTCCAGAACAGAAATGTGAACTAGAATAACCAACTTAATGTGCATCATGGAATTTTAAACTTTCAGAAAAGAGTTAAATGTGGAAGTAAAATAGTCGAGAATATCAAAATTGACCAGTGCATGAAAAGAAATCATGCCCATGGTTTTGGTTCCAACCTCAAGATTTTCAGCGGTAGATGGAGATTACATGTATTTTCTCTTTCAGGGAGGTTTCAGGGTTATACTGAAATATATAAATGACATACTTATAGCTTCTAGTTAAAAAATGTCTGACTTAAGTAGACTTGTAGTTCTCGAGACCGGTCTCGGTCTCAAGACCACTTTTCCGTGGTCTTGGTCTTGTCACGGCCTCGACAGTCTTTGGTCTTGGTCTTGGTCTTGATACTCTCTGGTCTTGGTAGTGTCTTGGTCTCGGTTTAGGCGGTCTTGACTACAAGTCTACTCAAGACATAAATGCATTCATGATGTAGTATGCCTTTTGTTCTACAGTTTGAACGTATATGTTTATGTATCTGTTCTTTGTGATGTCTGTGTTATATTGTTCTTGTCCCACTGAACTACAGCTACAACTACAACTTGATAAAGTGTGTTATAATTGAGATGCCATTGCACACATCAAGGTGACCAGTTCTTCCTCTTGTTAATGTACAATTTAAGTACAATTTTGTACTATTTGCACTATAAACTATTTGTATTTTGCATTTAATTTAATGCATTTTTTGGTGCACCTGCGTGCGGGTTCTACAACTCATGCAAAATGGCAAAAAACTAGTCTTTTTTTGGTATCGGTCTCGGTCTCAAGCTGAACAAGTCTTGGTCTCGGTCTTGGTCTTGGTCTTGATACTCTCTGGTCTTGGTAGTGTCTTGGTCTCGGTTTAGGCGGTCTTGACTACAAGTCTAGACTTAAGCGACTCCTATGGGTCACCAATGTCATTACACATTCAATCTAAAAATGCTGAAATGTGTCACCAGTCAGCACCATCGCTACAGAATTACCATTTTTAGCAACGCGATCCAGTTAATTTCACAGGGCATTTGTTCGCCACAACGGCAGCGTGTCACCGTGTAGGTTAGGGTATTGACTGAATTGTGAGGTTCAGGGGTTGGACAGCAAATGTAAGTGACGGGTAATATTTTAGTGTCAAACGTTGTACAATGCCGGCGTATTATTGAGTCCTAATCTTGTTTGTCGTCGGTGTATCTGTGAATTGTAATCTTGTTAATGTGTGTTTTTGTGGACCCTGGAAGAAAAGCCGCTACCTTGCCATTTTTCTGATGAGAAAAAAAAAAGAAGAATGTCCTCACAAAAATAGCACTGGCAACACGCGTGTCTGTGTGCATGTGTGTGTGTGTGTGTGTGTGTGCGTGATGCGTGTTGAAGGCATGTAGCCGTAGGTTAGCAGTGGGCGAGAGCGGTAACGCTGCTTCAGTCATAATAGGATCTGACGATGACTCATGCACAGCAAAAACAACAAACGCTCCGCTCTTCCCTCCTCTCATCTTCTCTTCCTCTTTGCCGTCTCATCTCGGGCTTCCTTTTCTCAGTTCTTTTCCCAGTCTCCTTTGATTCGTTTATTTTTCTTTTTCTGTCTCCTCTCTTTTATCGTCTTTCCACCTCCTCCTCCTCTCCCTTTTCTTATCTCATCATGCATCATTCCCTGTTGCATCTGAACCGTTGGCTGCGTTTCCTGTCTTCTTCCTGTCATCTTCTTCCCTCATTTTTTTGCATCTTCCCTCTCCTGTGGCAGCGTTTTTTTTTTTTTTTTGCCTTCCTCATACTTTTTCACCCCTTTCCATTTTTTACGACTCCTCTTTTAATCCCCATCTCTTCAATTATTTTTTGTTTTCTTTCCTCTGCTTTGTTTTTCTCGTCTCTTCCCCCATTAATCTCCTGCCTCTGTACTTTCCTCTCCTCCGCTCTTCAATCTCCTAAAGTAAGACAGGCGTAATGTCGGGATGATGCCTCGTTCGCTGCCAAAGTGTCCGATCGAGTCAGCAAATTTGCATCCACTTATATGTAATGATAAATACAACGATGGATGAACTCTGACCCCACTGTCAGCAGTCCCACTCTGCTCACTTCGTGCTGCTCCAGGCCTGCTGCCTTCCTGCTCACCTGAAACTCTCTGCTGCTGCTTTCCATAGAGCATTTAACAAGCTCAGTCTCCACCTCAGCATCCATCTTCAGTCCAACTTGGAAAGTTATTCTCGTCACCTCCTGAACTTGGTTGTGCTGAGCTTGGTGAATAAAGGAGTGACGGATGCACAAGGTCATAGCCTTGACTGAGACTCGAGTGATTTTCCTTTTCCTCCCACAGTTGTCATTGAATTGCTGTTCAATGGAATTACAAATGGATGGTGTTTGTCTGTTTGAGACTAAGTCTGATGATCGGACAGAGTCACCGATTTGTTTCACTTCACTGTGGCTGACACTAGAGGTGTGGAAATTTCCCAATAATAAGATGCATCGTGGTGCAGACCTGGAAGATTCTGCATCTATGTCGAGACCGAGCATAATCAGGGGGCTTGCAGCGAATGTTGACTGTTGATTTTCTAGGCTCGGCTGGTCAACAAAGCTGTGAAACTACAAGTTAGGAGATAGGACGGAGGGATCGGGATGTCAGCATGCTGCAGCTCAGGAGGAAGAATGGGTCCAGTAATGGGAGGGTAGCTGGTTCAGCTCCCGGCGCTCCTGGCTGAGCGTTGAAGCATCCTCGAGCAAGATACTGAACCCCAAATGGCTCCTGATTAGCAGGTTGGCAGCTTGCATGGCAGCCTTTGCCATCAGTGTGTGAATGTGTGTCCATTTACCATTTCCAGTCTTTCACAGAATTCACAGTCACATTTATTCCTCCTCTTAGAAATAGAAGTTTGACAGAAAACTTAAGAATAAAAAAATCATAGCACAAGGCCCAGAAATGTCCCCAAAACTTTCAGAGATATTCAGCCTCCATCAGTGGATGGAGTCAACATTTCATATTGCAATTTAAATGTTCTGATACTGATACCAGTGTCTGAATTTCCTCCGATATTGCCAAAAATTCTGGATCAGGCATCAGTCAACATGCTAATCTTTGCACACCATTTGTTGGTGGTCTATGTCACTTATTAATGACTGTCAAACTAGATAATACAAGTAAGTCCTTTGGCATTCGTTCTGTGTCTGTATGTCTCCATGGTTTAAGCTTTAAGGGTTTAAGACATTGGTGTTGGATAAGTACTATTTCAGGTATCAGAATAGGGACAAGAGAAATGGTAGAGGAACATATTCCTACACTTTTGGTGCCAGTTTTCCGTCGCTGCTTTTGATGGAAGCGAAGATTATCTTCCTGTTCTTAAAACCGCCTCAGCTCCGATTGGGCGACTCCTTCTCCAACCAAGAGAAACGGCCATCAATGAGCACACCGCTGGACTTATTAGAGACTTATCTGAGATGTGGAGGTTGATTCAGAGGTCTGGAAGCAGTCTCTTTGTGTTCTTACTGGGCTTTTTTTGCAAAAACAAAGTAGGACATTTCATTGGTTACATCACAATTTATCTAACTCCAATCTAACACAATCACGTCTCCTTCCGGCAGCGTCATTAGGGACAATTATGTAAAGAAGAGTCAATCGTCTACTCTTAAACATGTCTGCATCCTAATGCAGCGAAATAACAAACTGTCCAGACGGACTCGGCGCTGCTTATCTGCCTCGTTCCCCCGCCGCTCGCGTCAGTTAGAATTGTTATATATTCAAGACAGAACCGCCGCAGATTGTTTTTCACCTTGCAGACACACACATAGATGCTCAAGGATGTAACAGTACAAGTGACCCGCTGTCTCTCTCTCCGCCTCGCTCTTGATTAAAGTCTGTTGTGCTTGTCCCGGGCTGATTGCTTTCTGAGGCACTGTGACTGAGCCGCACACCTCAGAGCTTCTCGCAGAAAGAGCAGCTGCAATTTTGTTGATTTGTTTCATGATCCTTGGGCCCCTTGAAACCTATTTGAGTCGTGTTGTCGAAATCTCACAAACACATTGGTGTCGGCAAGTTTTCTTTTCTGTATCCCCGCCCCCCCTAAAAAAAAAAACTGTTTTCTGCAGAGGTATGGGGTTTTCTTTTTCGCCAAACTGAGATTAGCCCTATCCCCGCGGAGGAGAGATTTATGAGCCTCAGAATGAAATTTTTGTCAGCGTGTGACCCAGAAGGCAGATTTTTTAAAAGTGGAGTGAAGCGTTGTTCCATGACGAAAGGCTCCTCATCGAGGGGGCCTGCTTTTATCGTCCTCTCTCCATTTGTTTTACGGACATTTCAAGTCTTTTGATGGCGCACGCCGAGGCCTGTAGAAGTCCCTCATTTCCCCTTACCGCCAAGGTTATCGACTTATCAATCTCACTGCCTCATCTCTCCTCCGCTGCTTTTGTCTGAGCTGTACCCTCCGGTCCGCCTTTTTTTCCCTTCTCATTTTCGTGCTTTTAGCGTCTTTTTCACTTCACCGCCTGGCTCAATTTAGCGACATTACTTTCATGATTTTTAATGGTTATGCAGTGGAGAGTCACAGAGGAAAATAGAGGGTTTTGGACTAGATTCAGAGCCAGGACTTTGGGTTTATGTGGTTACACGGCACAACTGCTTGGCCCACCTCTATTAATGAAACTGTCTTTCCTCTCTAACTCTGGAAACCACCTTCCTCTCTTCCATTTCCTTCGGTGCTTTAACACAGACTCGAGCCATCCTTTTCTACAATTGCACAACAAACACTCGGTGTTCTTTCTCCTCATCTCCCTCTCTTTCGCACAAACACATTCAATCTACTGCTCTCCCCGACAACCCCATATATCCGTGTGCTTTTCAGTCTATCTGCATCCCCGCTGTCATTATCTGCTGGCAGAGGCAATCATTTGTCTTGAGCAGGGTGCTTCATCGGCGCTCCTGTGCATTCGCCCTCACCGCGTCCTAAATTTAAATTGCTGCAAGCCCTGCTGCTCCGACAAACCGCCGCCCTGCTATACCCTACTGTACCCTTTCTATTTTACAGCAAAAAAAAATCCTGCGACACGAACACTGGCTTCTCTGCAGTGCCCTCTATAAAAAAAACCTCCCCGTTCTGTTGGACCTACGCTTGATCCTCCATCATTCTTTCACATCCTGCCTCTACACCCTGTACTTATCTGATAAACCTGGTATTGTGTTGTAAAATTGCTCCGCTCTAATCGGCTGTACCCTCTCCTCTGCTCTGTGGTACCCTGATATGCCCACCCACCGCTCCAGCCTTGTAAAAGTAAATTTCATGGTTACTGGATTTTTAGACGCCGAGCATATTTAATGCATTCGGCTGCTAAGTGATTGTTGGTGATAACTGCTGATTTAATGACGGTGCGGGCGAGAAATGGTTGAATACAGTCTGAAAAGGTTCACATGAAATAAAAGGTCCTTTTTTAAAAACAATCCTGAAGTGACAAATTCATTTTTTTTCTTTTCCCTAACCTTTCTCTACAGGAAGCCTCCACTTTCTGACTATATAACGTTTTTTTCTTGCTACAACCTGCTATTACCTCAGTACCTCAAGGAACTACACAGCTCTATCCTGCTATAACTCTTTAAACTTTCCTGCTATACCCCTCTGTATCCTGGTATATGCTGCATTACGTGAGAACTTCTTGGCTACACGTGAATTCAAAGGATAGCATTTTCTGCAACTATTAACTACAAATTCAGCATATGGATTCAGTACCCAGATAGTACTGGTAAAATGATTTGTTGTGTAGGAGATAAACGGCATTCATATGCTTGGAGAGTACCAGGGGCAGGTGTATTGGACCTTCTTCGTACTAGACCTCACTTCGTTGTCATGTAGTTAATGTCGTCAAACCATTACAGTGTTGTTAGGTCTAGGAACTAAGGAAAAGATAATGGGTTTGTGTTCAAATAAAGTGTGTTACTTATGCCTATTACGTAAGTTAAGTCGACAGTGACTTTTGGTCAGGCCAGCAATGAAGGAAACGTTATGAGCTTCACACACTTTCTTTGGTTGTTTCACTCGTCTACCAACAACAACACTAACCATGTGGTTGGGACAGCCTGGTCTTCTGCTTGTGTCACCGATTATGAACTGAGCTTGTTGTCAGTTTGTGTTTGGTGGGTCATTTACAGGACTTTCCCAATGGAGACCGGGGTTCCCATCCTGTTTGTGATAATTTATGTAACGTAAGGGAGTTAACATATGTAAATTACGTAATTTACGTCACTTAGGTTAGGTAACATGAGTTACTTCACTTATGTAGCTTTTGTTATGTAACTGAATATAGTTCATTTATCCAAAGTATGATCCTTTCCTGAACCTAACAAAGTAGTTTTTGTGCCTAAACCCGACAGAAAAAAATAACAGTCCAAAAGTTGTAATATGTATGTGAACCGTTTCTCAGCAGGCTTTACTTTGAAAGGCTAACCAGACATCGTATATAACACGTTATTGTTATATGATATTATTGGGGTAGGTAGAGCATCATAGTTTGCATCCTAAGGCCGATGACCAAGCTGTCCAATTTGTCGAGTTGGGATTGAGAACATGTTGCAGGAAGACCGGGCTGCTACACCGTTTTCTACTGCTGCTGAGTTTGATATTTCATAAAATAATAAGGGAGTGTTTTTATTCCAACGTGTCTGCAAAGTCTTACTAAACATAGGGTTAGGGGATTTAAACTGATTAAATCATTAATAGTCTCCCTAACCTGCAAAACTCACAATGCAAATCCCGGACTTCAGTGTCTAAATCCACATTTAACTCCAATGATGAACTCTATAAGGTCAATGAAAGTCGAACTTCCTTGGCTGGAAACAAAGAAGTTGTATTTGAACATGATTTCTAAGAGACAGTGTTAGCTAGCTGTATCCCTGTTGGTTGAATGTGTCCCGTGTACTATCCCCTCCTGTCTATTCTGCAGTAGCTCCTCCATCGTCTGCTAAACCTGCTGTGAGGTGTTATCATTGACCCAGCTGGAAAATTCAGTCAAGTATGAACTTTAAACAGTCGGTCAAGATGTAATTTGCTCAGACCGTTACGTAGTTTTGTAACATAGTTTGTAAAATAAATGTTTGGTGAAGGAGAATGTGTGAAGGCTGGTCTACTGCCACTCTTGTGCTATACTCTCTCCATTACAATCCCCACAACATAAGCCAGAGCTCAGCAATATCACAGAGGATAAGAGAATTGAGTGTGTGTGTGCCAGCGGTGGTGGTGGTGGTGGTGGGGTGGAGGTGGAGGAGTGTGGAGTGCCAGCGAGAGATGGGAAAAAGGAATGAGCTCGAGATAGAGAGTAAGAAAGTCGTAAGGGAGCGAGTGTGAGAGGGAAAAGGGGGGAAAAAAAAGAGATAATTGAATTTTAAAATGCCCTTTTATCGATCCACTCGCACGACGTTACAGCTGCATTTCAATGCATCAAAACGCGGAATTACATCAGCCGTCTTCTCCCCCGATATAAAGACGAGAAGATAAAAACATCAAATGCCGTGAAATAAAAACAAAACGGGGGAACAGAGGGAGAGAAAGACATCAGAGGCAGACGGGGGAGAAGAAGACAGAGGGAGTGAGCAGAGATTTAACCCCACATCTCCACCGCCACTCTCACATTTCACCAGTTTCCTGGTATGGACACCTGTTTTGACTGTTAAAGCATCAGTTTGCTCCGAGCAAAGTAATAGTTGGATGGTCGGAAGAAATCTGAAACCCACTTTCCTCTTAACATCCTGGTGACCGAATCTTAGTGGCTGAATCTGTAACCTTCAATCTCATTTTTAGCAACAATTGTCCAGGTGTGTGGTGGTGAAGCTGTGGCTCAGGGGTAGAGCCAGTGTCTTGTTGTTGGTTCGATTCCCCTGGTCTGCATGTTGAAGGGTCCTTGGGTAAGATACTGAACCCCAAACTGCTCCTGATGTGCTGCTCAGCACCTTACAGGGCAGCCACCACCATCAGTGTATGAATGTATGTATGAATTACTGTAAGTCGCTTTCGACAAAATTATCTATGCATCACTTTAAATGACCTCCAGGAAAAACTGCTGTTGCACCCATAACTAAACGCTTGGAGCTCCTCTCCTCAATGGATGTATTATAAGATCTGGATACTGGACCCAAAGATGGCACCTATTCAGTCCAATAAGAAACTGCTGGTCTGGTGCATCTTCAAGACTTCCTAGCTTTTGGGTTTCCTCTCTGAATATGTGCAGCAGTGTTTCTCCTACCGGCCCTGCCCGTGAGTTCCCGCTCGGTCAACAGAAAGATTTTTAAATCACTTTTCTTGGCTCGAGGGAAGTTTGACAAATATTTAACCGCCATGGATCAAATGTTCATAATGGAATCAGTCCTAATTGACCTTGTTTGCAGTTTAAGGTGTCCTGTCAACAGTTACAGAAGCTTTTTGGGTTGCAGGAGATTTGTTGATGCAATACTGTGAGTGGCCACCAGGCAGAATTGGAAGCAAGGCTAAGCTGTGGCGACGTATCCAGGCCTTATTATACATTCATGTTCTCGCCCCCTTATATTAAGGGATATTTTTGAGGATTCCCCAGAATGTGAGCCATCAATTACAAATCTAGGCGTTTAGACTCAATCCAAAGCAATTTTTTATCTTGCCCTATTCTCAAGAAATATACTGGAGTGTTTATTTTTAAAAAGCCATTGTTCTGACTTTGCAACAATGCACACCGCCTCAGCTTAACCTCTGACTGCTCTCAAAATTGGGCCCTCCACGGGATGTTATTTTCCTCCAGATCTCCTTCCTTTTCTTACAGTCCATATTTGCGGTCATAATACCTCTGGAAGAACACCAGCTGTCACTCAAGTTGAAGCGCGGACGCGTCTCCACCTCAGTTCGTGCCTCGCAGGGTGAAAACATGTCTGTTAGGATCGACGTGCGTGCGCTGACTTTTTATCAGCCGACTCTAATATTGACTTTGCATTCAGTCTGAGTGCATCTTTACAGAACGCCTCCGTTTGTGTGTAGGATGGAACTCATAATCAATATTGTCCTTATATCTTTTAATCAGTATATTGACTTTAGACAGTTTTTCCATGAGTTACAACCATTTATCCATCGTTTGCATGATATATGGATATTCTCAGGCAGTTATAGACTCTTTAAAAATAGGTTAAAACAAATAAAGACATATAATTATTATAATTATAAACTTTCAAGCATAGTGCAACTATTTATGCACCAGCTCTGAATGCTACAGAGTACAACTTCATTACAGTATGTAATAAAAGACATGCTATTTGCTGCTATTGCTACGTGGGTAAAAGATGTGAGGTGTTCATATTCGTATTCTCACAATCTGTATTTAATTTGGGCTTTTCCAAACCAGTACTCATGGACAGGCACGTGCAAGGTCCACTAAAAAAGGAGTTACTGTTATTTCGACAGTCACATTTCTATCAAGTAAGGCGACCTCAGCCTTTTGTCTTGTAGTCGTGAGGATTCGACTGTGAAGCAGCTCTCAGTAAACCTTGTCCGGGTCGGAAAAAAAAGCTGTTAAAGAAGAATTACATCAGCCTGTTTCCACCTGATAAAGACCAGAAAAAAAACAACAGAGCAACGCCACAAAGAAAGACGAAGCGGAAGAGATCAAGACGAACGGAAAAAAACCCGGAAGAAAAGATATTTACTGTTTCAATCCGACTGTCGTAAACATCACAAAATAAAATGCGCCTCGACTGAGGGTTGAGGAGAATAAATCAGCTCCCTGACTGTGAGAAAACACGCATCCACAAGACAAATGGGAAGCCTCTGAAATATTTATTACTGCTGGGAATGATGAATTTGCATTCAGACGATGTTGGCCGTAATTCATATAATTCGGAACAATAATTCATAATTCAAAACACATTTACTAGTTACGCTTCTGATGTCTCAACTAATGGCCTCACAGCCAAATGAGGGACGTAAACCTGACAGACACATTTTAGCACTTTAAAAAGAAAAGCTATTCATCAGACGCACATCACTGTCACCTCAAGTCTTCATTTCAATAAAGCTTTTCTTTATTTAACTGGAGAAACATGTTCTTGATTTCTTTCTGTCATCCCATTTAAATTCAGCTTTCTAGCTGAATAAATCGTGTGTGTGTGTGTGTGTGTGTGTGTGGTTGTGTTCAGCCTGCAGAGCACACACAGTCTCCAGCCGGGCCGTGTGGATTAGCTTTTTGTATCCCTAGATGTCCTTAAACTGCGTCGAAACTTTGCTTATCTCAGTGGCTGTGAACTCGCCGTTTGTGTGTGTGTGTGTGTCAGTGTTGCTCTCTTTGGATGAGGGAGTGTGAGATGAGAGTGTGAATGTGTGTGTCTGTCGCTCTGTGATTGTGTGTGTGTGTGTTTGTGTGGCCCCTTCTGCTCTGCAGTTTTAGCTGGCTGACCTACAGACAGACAGGGCAACTCTGCAGAGAGTTATGCCTTATGGCCTTTTTCTGCAACACTGTACGCGTGTGTGTGTGTGTGTGTGTGTGTGTGTGTGTGTGTGTGTGTGTGTGAACCTGTGTTTATTTATGACTGAGTGGATGTAGGTCTGTTGGTGAACGCACGTGACTTTGTTGTGTGTGACATCCTTGTTAACATCGGTTTGTGAGCGTTCATGTCTGCCTTTGTCACGCTTGTGTGTGTGTGTGTTTGCATTGTGTTTGACCCACTCAGTGTTCACTATGTGTTTCTTTATCTACCCACAAACCCAACATGTATTTCACATCCGCTTTCTTTGGCTGCGTGTCATCAGGGTTCGATTGTGTGCTCCAGCCCGAGCTCAGCTTCCACATGAGAATAAATAAATCCCTTTTCAGCTACCACTGAAACGAAAAAGCTCAATGCTTTTATTCTAAGATGCAATATTTCTCTGTGTAACATTTGGCATTGCCATCTGCTTGTCCAAACAGAAATCAAACCACGCACAGCTAGTTTCCTCATTTGGCTTCCCCCCTTTTGCACAAATGCCCATCGACAAGATCAGTATTGGAGCCACTTATACTGACAGTATCTGCTCCGTGATTAGTGGATGGCCTGGTGCTTGCAGATACTGCATTCTCATCCTCAGGGCCTCAGGTTCAGTCCCAGCCAGAGCTCACATGTTGTGCAGAAATGTCACTATGGTTTAACCCCAGACCAGTCAAATGAAATGTTGACATTTAATGTTCCTAAAAAAAACACGGATACATTCAAACTTGCATGTGTCATACGACTGTATTGACATTTCTGCAATATCACGTTCACATTACATGCGCATGAGCTGACTTTTCAAAGACGGAACCCAAGAACCGTTGTCCCTTTGTCCGGGAAAGCATTTGTAAGCAAGAAACCAGTGGATATTTTTAATGAGGCATCAAAACAGGGTCTTTTCCAACATACAAGTGAAAATCGAAAAAGGTAAACATAAAATAGCTGTTAACTGCCAATAATTATTCAGGTGACTGGGTTGTTTCACCCCCTGTGCTAATCGTCTGGCTGGGTTTAGGCACAAAAAGCTGTTTTAGGTTCGGAAAAGGATCATATTTGGCCTAAAATACCTGTTTTTGTTGCTACAATCAAGGGTGGCGATGTCAAAAACACCCAGTTTATACAAAAACTGAACAGACATCCAGTTGTGTCACGTTTACAAATGCTGAAACGCTGTGGTCCCTCGTTAAGAATTACAGTAGTTTCACACTTGGGTCACTGGGTTCTCAACTGTGACTCCCTCAGCATCCCCCTCATCTCCCGATATGTCAGTCAGGTCATAAACATGTCATGTGGATATGATATGACAGGTTTTGTAGAAGTATCTATATGGCACATAGGCCTGTGACATGTACACATGTGAATGTATCGGTGGATTGCAGAAATGATAACTGCCAACATTTTATCCTGGCGACTCGTCTGCTCCATATGTTCTGAAGACGATACTTTTCCCAGTCAGGTTCCCTGTAATCTAAAATAATGGTGTGGTTGAGATTCAGTCCCCTATTCAGTTGCCATTTTCGAACTTTAAAGGATGTATTTCTGAAAAGATTCTGCACCAAACGTAGCTCATTTTCCCCGAGCAAACAGGAACCGATGCTGGCAGTGATGCGAGGGGCTGCCTGTGTTTCTGCACTCGGCGCCGCCAACTGGATCCCGTTGCCAACACAGTGCTCTGTGGTGCTGCCTTCACTGTAGGCACATAGTCCTGCAGTTACAACATCAGAGACTCTTGTCAGAGAGTTTCTTGAGACTGTTAACCTTCTTTTTTCTTGTGTTTTTGTCCTGTCCTACTGTCTTACTCCTCAGTTTTTGAGGAGTTGGTTTGGGTATGATGGCTGCCTAACGTGAGCTGTATTGCTTGGTGAAAGCAACAAGTCACTTGTGATGTCTGAAGCCCCGTTTACACGAAGGGAAAACGCAGATATTTCCAGGCGGTTTGGCCTCTCATTTACACGAAAACCCTGTTTTTATCACAGAAAACGATTATTTCTAAAAACTCCAGGCAAAGTGGAGAATTTGGAAAACTCCGGTTATGTGTTGTCGTGTCAGCTGGGAGAAACGGGGTTTTAGGTTCTCACGCTCATTAGGCTATGCGCCAGAAAATGCTTAACGTCATGTGAGCGTTGTTTTGAAAGGAACAGGAAGTCGCTCGTGTTATTCGTTGTTGTTGATTCTGAGGATTCTGATTGGCTTGCAGGGCTTTATCCTTCTCCCTACACTGCCGCCCAGAGGTTTGGCAGAGTTATAATGGCGCTCGACGGCGTATTTATGCGGGTTGATGTAAATGACAACTTTTTTGAAAACAATGTTGTGTGCACGATGTTATTTTTGAAAACGGAGGGGGGAAATATTAGTTTCTCTAAATACCCTGCTGTGTATAAACGTGGGCTGAATACTTACATTTGGCACAAACGTTTGTCAATGATGAGGAGAAAGCATGTAGAGGGAGATTTGAGTTTACAACATGCCTCCACCAGGGTTTATCGTCAAGTAGTTATGTAGTTATGTAGTTGCTGTGTGCAATATCATGCACCTCTTAAAAACAAATACACACCAGGGCTACTGCAGCTGCTGAGAGTGGAGACCACAAGAGGTATAATTGCTCTGCTTTTGGTGGCTTGTGTAATGTCCAACAAGTTTGTGATGCCAGTTTGAGACGAAAAACTGCAAACCCCCTGCTCGTTGTGATCCCCGCTCAAATAAAAGAACATAAATCGTAAAGCGGTGGTCTTCTATTCAGGCGAACCTTCCCATTGTTGCTCTTCATCACAAAGTAAACTGGAGGAATGTAAACAGAATCACTGTGGGAGCTGTGATTTTCAAAGGTTTTACATGTTACGTATTCCTTGTTCTACATTCCTTGGGTTAGGGTTAGGGTTGGGTTAGGGTTAGGGTTACAGTATTTGTAAGTTTTTGGAGCGGTCATGGTTGGAAACTGTACTCAAATGTTAAGACACTTTGACAGGGATCATATTAAAGTCTATAATCATTTATTTCCGCATCAGGTTTCCTCTTTTAGTTGAATAAATTGACACATAACTTTAAACAAACCCAGTGTCCAGTGGATTTATGGGAGCTGTGTACAAAGTGCAGCGTGATGAATATGTAATAGCTACAAAGTGCTTCTCAAATAAAGCACTTCCTTATGTAATATATCAATTTCCTGCATTTGGATACTTCCCATTCATTCTGTCAGTGTGAAACATTTAGGATAAAAAAACTTATGAGCACAATTCACTTTCGTTTGTTTGTATTCTGCCAGGATGAAAAACGAGTCAAGGACTCTCCTCAGCACCAGAACTGTCCGTGGAGGTTTAGGGACCATGTGCAGAATTTAAGGAATATACCGTAAAAAAAAAAAGACAACAGGGTTAAAACTACAGTGTGTCAATAACAGGTTGATCAAAAAGCTCATTTATTCACACGTCAGTGTTTTTGTTCCATCTAACGTCTATAAAAAGGACGGCTGCGTCGTGGATGCTGGCTGTTGTTGGGTTGGCTTAACTGCTTATGCAGATTTCAGGCAGTTTCTTAATTAGGTTTCAGCTAATTGCACGCCCACATGCAGCTTATAAGTCAATTATAGGCTAAACTGATCGTGGGCTATGAAAACGGAGGAACACATTTAGTGCACACATGCACACACACACTCGTAAACCGCCGCCCCCCAGCATGTCTCACCACCTCTCCTCGACTTTCACGCCCGCTGCCAAACTAATAATTTCCATGGTCTTAAATGTGAAATTGGGTTTTTGTGTGTATTTTTTTCGGTTTAATAAAGCGGTGGATGTTTGGGTGGCCTACATTTTTTGTGATCAGCCCATCTAAAACCCAGCATTTGCAAAAAACATGAATGCTAGTTGAATTGTTTTGGTGGTGGGACGTGTGAAAGGCTTCTAATGTGAAAGGAGTCTAATGAAGCTACACTTACCTACATGGATGTGAGGACACACCGGCGCCACAGTGCGCTCAGTTAAAAGCCACACGCGTGTTTAAAATGAGGCAGTGTGATTGCCAAATAAAGACCGCCGGTTCGGTGGAGATAACTGGAAGTCCGCCTTTAACAAACTGCATTGTTAGTCAGCGTTTTTTATGAAAATTGGGGTGACGTTTCCTGTGAAGCCTTTTCTGGGGTGGATTAACATGAAGTGATTTTTTGCATCTGCTTTTTATTCCTCTCACCATCTGTCAACACCAAACTGCCAGTTTTAGCTCCGTTTTCGCAGCGAGGACAGCAGCACCTTCCCTCCTTCCTTTGTGCGGTGAAGCAATCCGCTGATTTCCAGCATGAAGTGAGCAATGTGGATTAAATCATTTACCCCTAATAGTCATAAATATCGTGCACAATGTCTGTAAATCCAGTATGGACAGAAATATGGGCAGACTGATTTGCGAGATTGCCGACTGTCCTCACCAGAAAAATGATGACATCGATCCATTTATCACCTTTATCCACCTTATGCTTCTCTGATATGGTCCTGTGAATACTGAAATTATTCTTAGCGGGGCAGAGGTAGTTGCATCATGTTATTATAGCACTACAACCTCTTTAGGAGGAGGTCTGGGTGGACAGTTAGGTCAACAAAGCCTGCGACTCTGACGAACGAGGCTGTGGTTTTAAACAAGTCTTCTACAAACAGTCACCGGTCAAGTGTCCATCCAAATGTTAGATGAAAATGTGATTTAATGCACGTTTTCTTCCACTGTTGTTACTATTGAAATACATAGTAAAACAAGTGGAACGACCATTCAAACTCATAGTTTGTGCAGAGTTGGGCGCTCCATGAACAGAGGCTGTGTCCTTGCTGCAGCGGCCCCGGGCTCGATTCCACCCTGTGGCCCTCTGCTGCGTGTCATCCCCCAAAAATATCTTTAAAAAAAGTATGTGCAGAGTCCCAAAAACACAGTGGCAGACCTAACGAGGGTGAAGAGTGTTGACTTCGAAAAGCAAAAGCACCTGTTTTAGGATTTAGGATTTAAGCCCTGTGCTAAAAGAGAACCTGACAATGTTAAGTGTTAAGTAAAAGGAGTCAGTTACCTCACTGAGAAGTTGGAGGTGTGCAGCCTGTCGCCTCCTTCTTGTTCCATTACTCCCATAGAGTGTAAATGAAACTGCCTCCTGCGGTGTTTGAAACTGATCCACTGTCAGTAAATGCCAGCAAAGCCCGTTGTTTTGTTTCGTAGATGCATCCTTGATGAATGAGCATTCCATGGAGTAATAATCAGACATTTTCATCCTTGAGCTGCAGAAATCTACTGCACTCGGTAATCGACTCGTCAGGGCTTCCCCACACAGGCAGGCTGCTGGAGGAGAGGGTGAGTTGTGCTGTGTTTTTAATACAAATCCAGCAAAGCTAGCAGATGTTTGATGCTTCGTACTGTGTGCTGGGACTGTACATGTACTGTTGCTGAAGTTTGGTGCTGTTCTCACCATTAATTGTGGCTTTTTGATGGCGGTTTCTAGTTGGAGACAGAAGCTGCAGTGTATTGTTATCGTGCGGTCTTTTCTGAGGTTGCTAAAACTAGCTAAGCTAGCGGTCAGCTAACTTGACCTCTCGAGGGGGAGTCTTACTCGGTGTCAAGGTGTGTTAGACCATGGATTAAACTTACACTGGAATATACCTTTAAGCGCTGTGCTAAAAGAGAACCTGACAATGTTAAGTGTTAAGTAAAAGGAGTCAGTTACCTCACTGAGAAGTTGGAGGTGTGCAGCCTGTCGCCTGTAAATAAAACTGCCTCCTGCAGTATTTGAAACTGATCCACTGTCAGTAAATGCCAGCAAAGACCGTTGTTTTGTTTCGTAGATGCATCCTTGATGAATGAACAGTAATTGCGAAAACCTTCTGACAAACAATTGCATAAAGTCAAGACGTCTTTTAACTTGAAGCTTCAGCAGCAGGAAGTGTTTGGTTTGCAGTGAATTGACACACACTGAGCGCTGCACAGAAATCGAGCGTAACACCAGTGTTGTCACGAGTTATTAACTCAGTGGGAACGTTTCCTCACCATGGCATCCCTAACCCCTGTTTGACTTGTGAAGCAGTCAGATGCATTTGCAACAATTAAAGGGAATTACCAACGACCTCCCTCTCGTCTCGTACGGAATCAAGATGCCCTTGAGCCGGGCACTGGTACCGGGGGTTAGGCGATGGGAAAACAGATTGTCTCTATCTGTAGGAATGGGTCGTAGGTTGTTGCCTGAGTGGAAATTAGAAACTCAGAGCGATTTCTCTAGTTGTGTCACACTCGGGGGGAAAACAACATATTTTATACGAGGCAGATACACGACAGCTGTAGGAAGCGTCACCTCCAGCTTGATTTAGAGGGGCGTTTGCATCGGGGGAGAGCTTTTCGAGGTATCTGCTCATGAACTGCAGCTCACCTCCCGGTGAACTTCACACCACCTCCTGATCCTCTCGCCGTGTGATAGCGCATCCGAGCGTGCCTGTCGAGCTGTTCGCGACATGTTACTGTGTGCAGGTGCCTTATCTGGTTAAGGGCCGATGCTATCTAACAGCTGTAGTTGTTGTTGTTGTTGTTGTTGTTCTGCGCGACTCGGTTTATGATTTACAAGGAGAGCAAAAGACGGAGAGGAAAGAAGTGATGTTTTCACCGCTCCCCTACAGGCAATCGTCTTGTCTGCCGGGTTAGATTGTGATCTATACGGTGGAAGCTGAAAATGTGGGGAGAAAACAAATTCACGGATTCTCTTCAGGCGATTGGCCTATTTATATGGCTGGTCCATCGATGTGAGATGGGAGTGGAGGGAATCAGGAAACTGATGAAAGGTAAAAGAGGGGATAGTCTGATCCATCTGGATCATTCTGCCATGTGAGCAGTATAACTGATGACCACGGTTCAGGTTTGTTTATTAAACCACAATGAAATCCTGATCCAAGTTATTTATACTTTACGCTATTTGTACATACAAAAATCTAGAGATGCATGAAATTGATCTTTTGTAGAGAGATATAGCAAAACACCCTTTTCAAAAAGTTTAAAGCAACATTATGTCGGAATTTGTATACAACACTGTCGTGTAAAAAATGCATGCTCTGCCCAAAAGACTGAAAAGCCAGTCTGAGATCTACAAACCTCTTATCAACGTCCTCTTCGGTCCCTTCACCCGTCATGATGTCCGTATGGAGGCTGCTGAGTCCGGCTCCAGTTCGGGCGCCCATTCCGGCCCCGGACCTCCATCTTCTTGCGACCTGCAGCTCTTTTGATAACGGGGAAATACCAACACACCCCTGCTGCCGCTCCCTCGTAGCTTTCAGACAACAGAGAGGTGAGGCAGAGCAGCTGGAGGACATCAGTCTCCAATAAGTATGATCCAGTTTCACCAGATTCCCTGCTGTAAAACATTATGCAGTAAGTTTTGCAGAAAAAAAAAGAGGTGCAGAAACAAGCAACATCATTTTGCTTTAAAGACACACTGTGGAATTATTTCTCCCATCTAGTGGTTAAATGTTATTCTGCATCCAAACGAATACTGCTCTCTAGCGCCTCGCGTTTTCAAATGTGCGTTGCAACCTGTTGGAACTACGGCAGGCGGGATGTGTCAAGATTCAAGAAGCTGTGACAACAACGTGTCTTCAAACAGCACTTCATCAAGTTTAGTTTCGGGTGATGAGGTACGTTATTTCAAACAGACTTCAAACTGCAGCTGACGAGCGCGTCTGGCTAAGCTCCTCCTCCGTTCCACAGTCACGCTGGCTCTGAGTGAAAACGCCTTTAGCCTTATCTGTACCACGTAGAGCTTTTTGTCCCTCTCACCAGTTCATCGTTTTTTATAGAGCGGAAGGACATGGAAGCCTCCGTAGAGCTCGCCCGTCCTATGGAAATACAGAGAAGTGATTCTTCCCTCAGGAGGAGAAGTGAGATTGTTGGCAGAGATCATTTTACACCAATGAGGACTTATTTATGAATGAAGACGTTGATTTGAGGTCATAAATTACTTAAAACACTACACAGTGGACCTTTAAACAACAGACTTTCAGAAATGTGTCACTTTTATCATAAAATACTGCACTTAGTTGAGTTTATGCATATCGCAGTTTGTAGTCTAAATCTGTATTGCTACACTGTGATCCTTCTGGTTTATTCTACAGCGCGAGGACAGTCTGAATACTGATCTTCACACTGAACCCACGCACATTAATATTCATGCTCACTACAGGTGATAGTCTGACACGCTCGGCTGCGTCTACAATATGGAATTAGTACAGGGAGAACAGGAGCGGACCGATGTTCACACCCGATTGGTCGTGTTGGAAAGTGTTGTGATTATTCTGTCTTTGTGTCTGTGTGTGTGTGTGTGTGTGTGTGTGTGTGTGTGTGTGTGTGTGTGTGTGTGTGTGCGTGCGCAGCTGCCAGGCCCGGCCTGTCGTCGCCCTGCCACTTCGTCTCTCCACACCTCGCATCCTTCTCTGTCATATCCACCGGCTTCAGCACATTGGGGATAGAATATCCCGAACCTCAGCCGCACCTCTTCGTATTAAATCTTTAAAGGAGCACTTAAGTGGATTTCTGAACCGCCGAGGAAAAAAAATAATAATCTCCCAGTAGGTCACACAAACTATTTTATACCTTTAAACACATTTGACTTGTTTTTTTTTCATTTTGGAGGCATTTAGCTGATGCACCGGTCCAACGAGACGAACAGAGAGCAGGTTGAAGCTCGGTGACACTCGAGGTGCAGATTAGCGTTGGGGGACGCGCTGTGGAGGTTTTAGGTTGCAGGATTTGCTTCTCCGACCGCGAGGAGACCTTAAACTCGACTGTCTTTTAAGAAAAAAAGACATAATTAGTGACAGTCGTAGCTGAAGCTCTTTCTAATCAATTCTGCTACTACTGATTAAAGCAGCAAATAAAGAGATGTTATTAAAAATCCCCCTTTTAATTTACTCATACACTTTTTTGAGCACATTTAAAACACCAATAATTTCTCTATTTATCTCATGTATTATACTTTTAGTATCGTTTAGCAGAAAGCCTTCGGTGCTGCACGCCTCCTCACGGATATTAACTTTCTCCCATTGTTCTGCGGCCGATGAGCAGACGTTTCATAACGGAGCTTTAAATATCCAAATCAAAACGACTCGATTCACCAAAACAGTAATTTGCTGGTAAGACATACTGACAGCTCCACACTAGACACTTGACACACACGGCGCGCAATCTGCGTCGCGGAGCCGCGCGAGTGTCAGACGGCGTTCTGAATGATAATTGACTTTGATTTTATAATTGAACACAAATCCGAGCAATTAATACCCACTGATTTTTATTTTTTTTTTTGCCCCGGCCTGTTGGGTTGCTTCCGTTTCGCCGACATTGAGACGTCAGACTGCTGTCAGCGCTCGTAGGAGGTGTGTGTGTGTGTGTGTGTGTGTGTGTGTGTGTGTGTGTGGTATAGTGGAAGATGGTGTCTGTGCTTGTAAAACGCCTGTGTTTGCTTGTTCATGTGTGAGTGAGTGTTCATTTGTGCCAGTGGGCAGACTGCGTGTGTGTGTGTGTGTGTGTGTGTGTGTGTGTGTGTTCCAGTTCAGTTCTCTGTCTGCCTTCACTGTGGCAGCTCACCTGTCTGCTGAAGCATGGACACGCCGACAGAAAACAGAGATTAGTTATCCTCTTTTTTTTGTTTGTTTGTTTCCGTTTTGCTTAAAGTTCAGATGAGGCGGCGCTTTGAGATCACGACGCTTCCGTATCGTGACTTATTACGAGATCGGCAGGTGGGACGTAACGTTGGAGGGAGAATTTGAAATGTGGGCGTGTGGCGATGGCGTCAGGGAAAGCGAGACAAAGCCCATCGCACGCTCCGTGAAGTTGTACTAATCTGGATTTTATGCTCTTCTTGATCCATTTTACATCATTGAGATGACGTTATTTCAGGGTGCAAACTTGATTCAGTGTTCGTCTGTAAGAGAAACATGCAAATCAAATTTCAGGATCTTTATTGATACGGCAGATTAAGCATCATGTGCACGAAGGGAATAAACGCACATTTCTGATTTTAACTATCAGGTGCTCAGATTTTTCAGGATGTCAGAGATCAGTAAACATGCAAAATGATATCTATCAGGTATCTGGTCCATTCATATCCCATATTTCAAAACAGGATACATGAGAGACGCAACTGATATGTGTAAAGATCCGACAAAAAGATCTTTAGTAGATTAGATTTTGGGATATGATGTGTATATTTCACGTGTTGACATCCAGATTTGATATGATCCGTCAAAGATCCAGTGTGTGATCTTCTGGATATTGTCTCTATCATATTTTTGTGCCTTTTTTCAAGTGAAGGTCGCCTGTAAAAAGCCTGCTTGTGATCTAGAACTCACACAGATACCATTTTCCTCAAAGTGAATGAACTCTAACCAGCCGGTGTTTTGGGGAAATGGAACAAGGTCTGAGCGCCTGAAGACACACTACCACTTTCTGGCTAGCTGTGAATATTTGCTCTGCGCCACTAAAAGTTAAAGATTGATTGAGGGGTGGATGTTACGATGTTATCGGTTGGAATAGGTCAGATCAAGGCTACATAAGCACATGTCATGTCTTGTTTTATAGGTAGAAACCATAATTGGTGTTTGATATAAGAATACAAAGAAATTGATAACATATATTGTGAAACAGAAGCTGCTCATGTGACATTTTTATCGATGAAGCATTGAGAAATGAACCGAGGGAAGAGAAGGGGAAAGTTGGAGAGAAAGAAAGCGAGGGAGAATGTGAAAGAGAAAAAAACAGTGGGACAGACAGGAAATTGAGGAAGGAAATGGGCAAAAGGGAAAGAGTCCTGCTCTGGATGCTTTTCACAGACACAATCAATCTCTATTTGAACTCGACGATTGCAATCGGAAAGGTAAACAGAAATCTGCTGTTCTTATTAGGAAGAATTCTGTTGGGAATTTTCTGCTGTGCATTTTGGTCCGGTTCAAGTTTTTGCCGCCTGATTTTTAACTGGACGATCCTTTTCTTCTGTTGCACTGGTCTGTTTTGTTGTTCTGAGCATGTCCTCATCATAAAACACTCCGAGTTCAGACTTCTTAACCAGTTGATTCACAAAAAATCTGGAAATATGGTTTTGTCTTAGCGAAGGAGGAAGTACTGTTGCACACTCGTACCACCGTGAAAAGCCGTGGAGAGCAGGTCAGGGTGGATGGACAGGCCGGACTGGTCTCAGGTTCAGGCTGAATTGTGCGGTTCAGTACTTTAGTCCAAAGAAAAAATGAGCGAGGAGGAAATATAGAGTCGACCATTACAGGATGGACTGAGACAGCACATTTTTATAAGGCAGAGGGGTAGAAAGGCTCTATAGGAAGGGAGAGAAGCAAGAAGAAGGTGGAGAGGAGTGGAGGAAGGATTGAGAGAGAGCGAGAGAGGAATAATGTGTCGGTGCGTTGGATAAAGAGCGTCCAATCCCATTTCATCCGGACTTCAAAGGCCCGCAGCAGCAGGGAATCGGACTTCAGCTGAAAGGGGAGGTGGTCACCTCCACCAGAACCTGGCCACTG
Organism: Lagodon rhomboides; assembly: GCA_039737535.1. Lineage (NCBI taxonomy): Eukaryota > Metazoa > Chordata > Actinopteri > Spariformes > Sparidae > Lagodon > Lagodon rhomboides. Next base: position 32,359,171 of record CM077785.1, read on the forward strand.
TCGGCTCGCTCTCTTTTTTTTTTTACATTAGGGTCATTTTAGCTGCAGCTTTTATCCACAGCGACTTACCAGCAGCCTCCACCACGGCCGCCAGCCGCAGCAGGAACCTCTGAAATCAATCAAAGCTGCTCTGCTGTGACCGGCGGACAGCATGATCAAATAATTACACGGGTTTGATTCTCTTCAAAATCTTCCACACATTGAAATGATCAGAAGCTGAAGCTGTCAGAAATCAGTGAGTAACGACTGAATACAATAACGCTAAATGAAAGTTGGATCACAGTCTTTCAGCCTCATCTGCCCCAGTTGTTCTCTCTTTCAAAGTAAAATTGATCTACACGATGATGAGGTTTTCTTTTTAGTCCAATATGTTTTGGAGGAGATCCAAAGAACTGAAGGTGTATCATAGGTCCATATCGGAAAGTTATTGTTAATAATTTTGTGATATTGATGTCAAATTTATTGTCCAGTTGTCAAGTTTTAGAAAAAGTAGAACACTTTATGGTAATGCAGCCTTAAAGCCTTAAAAAGACAATATATATATTTTCATGTCATGATAATTATTATATTATATTATATTTCCCAGTCCTACATGTAACACACACACACACACACACACACATTGGTTTCAAAGAGGTTTCCAAATCCGATTATGCTTTTCATAACTGTTCCCTTCCTGACTCAGAGGAATTAAATCAACCTAATAACCTTTAATATGCTTTATGGAAATGGTCAGCCAGCAGTAATGAGATGTAGCACAGCTCCTCAGAAAGACCCCGTCAACCCAGGAGGTCTTTACTAAATATGGTGAAATGTAATGAAGTCACTCGTATCACCTCTTCATTGATTCATTGAAAAAAGTGGATGTTTTTGGTCACAATGGCCGCTCTCAAGACGTATTAGATCATAACGTTTAACAGTGATTAAAGGGATATTCCGGTGTAAGTTTAATCCATGGTCTAACACACCTTGACACCGAGTAAGACTCCCCTCGAGAGGTCAAGTTAGCTGACCGCTAGCTTAGCTAGTTTTAGCAACCTCAGAAAAGACCGCACGATAACAAGACACTGCAGCTTATGTCTCCAACTAGAAACCGCCATCAAAAAGCCACAATTAATGGTGAGAACAGCACCAAACTTCAGCACAACTCACCCTCTCCTCCAGCAGCCTGCCTGTGTGGGGAAGCCCTGACGAGTCGATTACCGAGTGCAGTAGATTTCCACGGCTCAAGGATGAAAATGTCTGATTATTACTCCATGGAATGCTCAGTTCTTATTCTCTGAGAGCTGACAGGGAAAAGAACTGGAAGTACATGGAATAATAATCAGACATTTTCATCCTTGAACTGCGGAAATCTACTGTGTTTTCAATACAAATCCTGCAAAGCTAGCAGAGGCTTCGTATTGTGTGGTCTTTTCTGAGGTTGCTAAAACTAGCTAAGCTAGCGGTCAGCTAACTTGACCTCTCGAGGGGGAGTCTTACTCGGTGTCAAGGTGTGTTAGACCATGGATTAAACTTACACCGGAATATCCCTTTAAGTACAGCTCATAACACATCATTCCCACACAATATTAATTCAACTAAAAAAAAACATTTCTTTGAAAATATTCTTACAGGACACGGCCCAAATCAATAGCAGACAAATTCCCCGTGGAGTCTTACAACTACTAATTCACAAATATACAAAATATTTATTAATCAAAACAGATTTTTTTCGAGAGGATGGGCTGATTCCAAAGCAAACAAAACAGAGCAATTAAAAAACAATGTGCATGTTATTTCAAGCAGTGGTTTTAGAAGAGGGGGTTTTCAAGGACTCAAATCAATCAACATCATTTAGAAAAAAGTACCCGAGCAGAAAAGAGGCAGAACATGGAGTAACTCTTCTAATTGAATAGAGGTGAATCCCCAAACTACAAGACGACTTGAATGTGTCATTAAATTCAGCTGCCTGGAATCTGAACCTTCATGCTGTGTCCGTTAATAAAATGTAATACAAACGTGAGGCCATTTTCAGTTCCTCAGCACTCGTGATCTAGTTACAGCCAAACAGCTTAACTGCTCTGATTTGTCCTCAGACCAAGTTTGTAAGCGAAGCATTGCCAACATCTCTTCCACCGTCGATGAGATCTGAAACCACAGAAAAACAAAAGGGACTGTCTTGTCGAATAGCTGAAATCAGAGTTGGCTCAGACGGCACGTCACTCTCTTTTCCTTTCATCATTTTTGATTTCTTCTCGTTTGAGCTGAGGGTTTTTTTTTTAACAAGATCCTTTTTGATTCTGTTTGTTTTACCTGCAGAGTCGGCATTCTTTGTCCTCTATTCTCTTTCTTCCGGCTCCTTCCCCCCCTTTGTGCGAATGCAATCAAACAAAAATCTAAGACTTTGCCAGGTACGGGATTTTATATTCCAATGGGAGACGAGAGTTACACTTTTTTAAGCTTCTGCTCTTTATTTAATGATTTGAATCCAGAGTCTGTGAACTTAAAGCGTGTTATCTTACTCTTATCTTACTTATTCTGTTGTTCTCTAGCTTTTCTCTCTTTTCCGAGGGGTGACAGACTGTTAAATAATAAATCTCTTGAATTTTCTTTGTTCATTTGCTGTAAAGTGGCAACAAATCTACAGTTTAGACCATAACACCGTGTGTGAGCTCGTATTCAATTATGATTTTACGGGCTTTTTGATCTAATCCCTCTCGGGAGAACGGTTAATACGTGGGATATCTGTGATGTTTTGGATTTAAAATCAAATATTATAGCAGCAATTGACAGAAAACTCATATCAGAAGAGGCCTCGCAGTCAGACTCGGTCACATTAAACAGTTCGCCTCAAGTGCTGAAGATTCAAGGTCGAAACCAGAGGTCCCGTTTCACAGCACAAGTCTATCTGTCCTGTGGATGTTGATGCAGTTTGTCTCAGGAGAAAAGCAGAAGCTCCTCCTGCATCTATCTGCCTCTATCTCTATCTATTCAAGACACCTTATCTGAATCATGAAACTGAGAGAGCAGTAAACACACAGGTTTACAGACTCGCCTCCGTCTGAGAAACTCATTCAGACGGGATCATTCATCCTGCGAGGAGAAACGATAAGATGGTAATTACTCCTTTTTCTCTTTTTAACATATTTCTGTATCGTGGGAAACGACTTCTACTTTGTAAACAGATAAACTTCTCATGATCTGTATCCAAAAGTATACGATTTGTCAATTGCTAATGTGTCTACAACGACGATCGTGGTCTCGTAGACTCCTGTTGTCACGGGAACAAACCACAGATGCAGTTAGGAGTAGTTTTTAAACCTTACAGGTGTAGAAGGTGGTCAGGTAACGGGTTTCTGATGGGAGCTGATGGGAAAGTCATTAGTTTTGTGTGTATCTGGCCACAAACCAGCATCAGACAAGTTAAAAGGTCGACAAGATGTTAGAAGAATCCAGACTTTTAACAAAATGATTGCAGTTTGTGGAACATGGATGAAAACTGTCAGTCTCACACTGACGCTCGTTAACAGTCCTCTGAATTAATCGGTTGGGAAACATGAATGTCCAGTGTGCTCAATTCCATAGCAACCAGTTTAATAATTGTCGAGATATTTCAGCCACACGGCTAACGTGGTTAAAACAAGATATCTTTTTCCTTTTGACAAGCTCATAACTGTTTCAGATAGAGCAGCCAAATGTGCAGCGTACGCTCTGATTGGTATGATACACTGAAAAAAGTGAATATAAGAATATGTATTTGTAACATAATTAAGCCTGTGATAATAACAATAAAAAACAAAGTTTGTCTCTTGACATTAATATATCAAGTTGTGAATTAGTCTACATTTGTTCAAAACACAAGTCATTCGGATTTTTTCCCTAACAAGCTGTATGTAAGTGGCTCAACACATTTTCTTATGCAGATCCACACAACACACTATTTGCTTGTTGTATTTACTCTGCTCCAACTACGCCCCGCCCCGTGTGGTGCATTCTGGGTACTTCTGGGTATTATGCCTTATTATAACCTTTCCTCTAGTGCAACTCTCACACAATTTGCTGAGTGTACTTATGGTTTCCAGAGAATTCACCCTCTTAATTTTGTTGTTGTCATTTTTTTCTAGCACCATGACGCAAAAATGTCATGTAATTTTTATATTGGACAGATTGACCAACACGTAGATCACATACTTGATTTAAGTGGCTCACTGTGACAAAAATACAATGTGTTTTATCTACTGAGAAAAAGTAAGGCAACTTTTTGCATCATTTTATCATGTAGATGAAACAAGAGTTGTCTTTGTATGTACAACATTAATCTTGCAAGTCATGTTAACTTACTTTTGCAAGTAAATTCAACTTAACACAACCGAGTTTACTTTGTTTGTAAAAGTAAGTTGACTTTACTTGCAAAATTAATGTTGTACAAACAAAGACTACTCTTGTTTGATCTACGGGATAAAATGATGCAAAAAGTTGCCTTACTTTTTTTAAGTAGATCAAGCCCTGTATTTTTATCAGTGTAGCTAGTGAGCTGCCTCCTGTTGTCTCCTACGTTGCTGAGCTCACTGATGTCGTTAGAATGATGCTGATTAAAGCTCCGGCTCTGAATATCTGTTCCCGAAACAAAAACACACACAGAAAAATAATGGAACCATCAAATACTTTACAAAAAAAGCATTTCACACTTGTTAGGGCCAACACGGGATCGTTCAGACAAAATGTCATCGCCACGTTACTTCATGCATATAAACGTTTCCTGTCGTTTATCCCGTCGAGATTAAACTTTCCACCGGATGTTGGAGAAGCGATTTTCCAGTGGGTGATTTGTCGGTGTTTGTGTGTGAGCAGCTGGCGATGAAATTATATTTTGACTTTATTGATGCTTTTGCCATAATTGCGCTTGTATATGTGACAGTTTGTGAGGTTTCCAGAGGAGTTGAGTCGTTCTGTCGCGTGAAACGGGAGACTGTTCATTAAAATGTGTGAAGACGACAGAAAAGTTTGTTAGAGACAATTACAGAGCAGCATGTGGAGGCTTTATTGAGATAGCTCTATTAAGATTTATACAGACAAGTGTGTGTGTGTGTGTGTGTGTGTGTGTGTGTGTGTGTGTGTGGTACCAGTCCATTGTGATATGTGGAGGCATGGTGTGATTTCCGATGAAACGACCTCAATTATCATTAAATTCTCCTGCTGCCATTTATCAGACAATAGGTGAGAGTGAGTGTGTGTGTGTGTGTGTGTGTGTGTGTGTGCATTCGATGGTCACTCTTCAATTCGAAGTCGATAAAAAGAGATTCTTTACCCCCGGCCTGCCTCTCGTCTTTTCAGTCTTGTCTATTTTTCTATCTTTTCTCATTCGCCTCCCCCCTTCTGTTAGAACTGCTCAATAAACTACGTCACAGACTCGAATCATTTCCATCTCTTACCTTTTCCCCTCTTTAAATCCCCAACTCCGCCTGTTTCTCCGTAACGTTTATTTACTTCTTGCCCAGCCCAGTCGCCAGGATATAATGTTCGCAGTTAACGTGTCTGCAAACCGAATGTGTACCCGACATAGCACACACGCCTTCACCTGATACGCCCATTAGCCACCTGTTGCAGCAGGAGACAGAGGGGACGGTGGTGGATATCTTTTAAGGACGCCTGGAGACATTTCCAGCAGTTTTAGTGGCCACAAACTCTGTGTTTTTGTAGAGAGACCTGCGGACCCAAACTATTTTTCATGGACGGTCAGACCATCTCCATCTGTGATCGTAGCGAAACCAAAACGGGTATTTTAAGCCAAACCATGATGTTTTCCAACCTAACACATCATCAGAAGAAACATCCAGGTTTAACTTATCTGTGGTTTTGCAGAAACGTACTTGGCTGACATTTATTCTGGTGATTAGATTTCTTCTACCTGCTCTTTTTTTCTCTCGTACACTCTTAGAAATAAAAGTTCTAAGTAGAACCATATAAGGTTCTTCGGCTTGTCTTCATAGGAGAACCCTTTTTGACTCCAGGTAGAACCTTTTATAAAGGTGGAGGGTTCTACCTAGAACCCAACATAAAGGGTTATACCTAGAACTTTGTGTGTAAGGTTCCACCCAGAACCCCCCATGAGAGGTTCTACAAAGAACCCATACAGGATCTTATACCCATGCTTTCAACAATCCCTGAAGAACTCTTTCTCCAAAAAAGGGTTCTCTGGATCAAAATGGTTCTTACTGGAACCGTTAGTGTAACCAAGAACCCTTTTAAAACCCTTTATTCAGGAAAGGGTTTTTAAAGGGTTCTCTGGATCAAAACGGTTCTTACTGGAACCGTTAGTGTTACCAAGAACCCTTTTAAAACCCTTTATTCAGGAAAGGGTTTTTAAAGGGTTCTCTGGATCAAAATGGTTCTTACTGGAACCTTTAGTGTTACCAAGAACCCTTTTAAAACCCTTTATTCAGGAAAGGGTTTTTAAAGGGTTCTCCTGATCAAAATGGTTCTTCCTGGAACCGTTAGTGTTACCAAGAACCCTTTTAAAACCCTTTATTCAGGAAAGGGTTTTTAAAGGGTTCTCTGGATCAAAATAGTTCTTACTGGAACCGTTAGTGTTACCAAGAACCCTTTTAAAACCCTTTATTCAGGAAAGGGTTTTTAAAGGGTTCTCTGGATCAAAATGGTTCTTACTGGAACCGTTAGTGTTACCAAGAACCCTTTTAAAACCCTTTATTCAGGAAAGGGTTTTTAAAGGGTTCTCTGGATCAAAATAGTTCTTACTGGAACCGTTAGTGTTACCAAGAACCCTTGAAAAACCGTTTCTTCGAGAAAGGGTTTTTCAGAAGCAAATGGTTCCAGGTAGAACCTCAGCCCTTGTAGAAGAACCCTTTTGGAACCCTTATTTCTAAGAGTGTATCATCAATTGGATTTTCTTTCCACAAGAAAAAACAAACAACATAATTGTAAATGAATAAAAATGACATGTTAATTGCGTGCTTATGGGAATGTCTGTATTAGAATAGTTTTTTTAACTGACCCAAAATTGTGAATAATCTTTACTCAGGTGGTTAAAACGACACAATACTTTGTAAGGTATTAGAAAATATATCGTCTGTTTATTGTTCGATTTTCTTCAAGGTCTCCGTCAGGCATTAAATCCAGCGTTGCAGCACTGCAGCGACCCTGAACGCACCGCTGTGCTTTTACAGTACGTTGGGTAATGTGCTATTATAGAGCTGCAGAAACACACAGTTCCAGCGTCACCCTGATTCTCAGTTTTCTTTATTTAGTTAATGAGGTTGATGTCGAAGCCAGAAGTTTCCCTGTTACTGCAGTAATGGGCCGCAGTGCAAATGGAAATCCATGAGGACTGAACGCTCGTTTGTGTGACTCACAAACAACACACACAGCCAGATAAACACAAGATTTAGACACACACACTGCCTACGTGAAGAAGAAGCGAGCATTATTTTCAGTCGGACTGCGCTCGCTTCAGACGCACAGACAAACACACACACACAGAAACATTTACACAAGATGTTGTCATCGGGCCGCTGAGCTCTTTGTCGTGTTGCATCATCTGTACACAGGGTGGAGAAAGCAAGTGGCCCGCTGCTGTGTGTGCGTCAGAACAAAACTGCTCGGGCTGAAGAGAATGGTTTCAAAGTGAGGCTTGTGGGTGTCAGGGTGGACGCTAAAACATGAAAACAGGTCAGTGTAAAAGGCAGGATTATGCTGTTAGGGTACCACAGAAAGGTGAGCCGGGTCTTAGCTACACAGGAAACACTGAGGCCTACAGAGACGACTGAAACTCTGATTTAACAGCCTGCTCAGTCGAGCCTGTGGGAGTCTAAATCCTCCGTTTGATGGTTAAAGCTGATAATTTTTCAAATAAAACACGAGTTGTCTGATATGATAATCCCACAGACGATATTCTTTTTATAGTACGCAGTTTGAAAACTTGATTCGAGCGTTTGAATCACAGTGTCGAGCTGAACAAAGACACGGCTGCACCATTAAATGATCCCATACTGCACGACACGAGATTGGAATAATAATAACACGACTATGTTGGTTCCAACTGACCTCGATCTACTAAGAAAGCAAATATGTTGTGCAGATGTAATCCGTATGTACACCAGAACATCATCCGCATAGAACTTGTTCAACATGTGTTATCGACAGGCAGCATTACACGGTTTAAAAGCATTATGGTGTCTTTTGGTGTAATAACAAGTGAATTGTTTTTCCACCACTCCACTGATCATAGATTGTGATCAATGATCTAATTAAACTGTCCTTCAGATGTGAATAATGGATGCTGATTGGGCGAATTTTACTTCACATGGCTCTTCCTTTGATGCTGATTTATTATAGATAATACAACACGGTGCTTTAATGGTGCAAATGGAGAAATTCAAAGGTTATTTCATGTCTAATCTACAAGGTATTTCAAAGTTGAGATAATATATTTTTGTCAGTTTTCACTGGTGAAAACTACCATCGACTGTTTAGAGATCGAGTTCAGATGCTTATTTGTTGGGGCTGTTGTAGTGATGGCACTTATTCTTTGGTTGAGTGCCTTTTTGTGGACATTTTTACATTTTGTTGTGTGTTTTAAGAGCGATATTGCTGTTCTTGTTGGTTAATAACACATTTTTTCAGTGTTCATACCCATGAATGTTTTGGCCGTTGCTTACATCATTTTGGTTTGTTCGATCGAGCGCCCTACTTTATTGTTTGTTGCTTTTTGGTTCGGAGAAACTTTTGCTATTGTTCATATGTTAGATTTGTTTGATTTTTGGGCTGAATACTTTTTAATGTCGCACAAGATGCAGGTGAAAGTTGAAAGTTAAAGATCTCAGCTGTTCTTTGTGAGACAGAGTCAGGTGGATCTTGTATCTTCTTGCATTATACATTGTCAGTAAAAAATATATACGTATAAATATCATGTCATCAGAAAGCAAATTTCCTTTTTTTATCGTATTTTTCTGGCAAAAACAGACAAAAGGAATTCTGAAAAACATGTTCTTTGTTTATTCATTGATTTGATAAACGGCGCAAATTGGAGACCCATTATTGTGCCTGGAAAGAAGAAAGAAAGAAAAAAAAAAGGCTGTTTAAGATTGTTTGTTAATTTGTGTGTTTGTCCTGAATAGCAGTGGGCAGCAGCCTTCAATGGCAGCAGCAGGCAGGATCCAGTGGCGGCCATGCATGAGTACACAGCTGCAGGGAGGACACACACACACATAAATACACTCACAAACACATGCAGCTCCGCACACGGACACACAGGGGTGCATTCAGATGACTTGCATTTGTACCCGCACACACACACATATACTCTGGCCCACGCGCTCACGGTCGCCTCTGTATTTTAATCCGCGATGACGTTAACGAACAACGGCGTGACAGAGAGCGAAAAGGCAAGAAGAGAGAGCGACACGGAGAGAGGAGAGGATGGAAAGCAAAGGATAACCGCTACAACACGACGCTGTGACGGGAAATGTGTGTCACACACATGCTGCAGAGAGGAGCCAGAGGTGTGCTCCTGTCAAATCTAACATGCTAATATTAGCGTGTTAGCTTAAAGTGCAGCTGAGCCGAATGCCTCGGTATTCACGAGTAATTGGTAACTACTACATGACGTGAGTGTGGTGGAAGCAGAGCTAAGACTGATGAAGCATAGCTCAGAGTGACAGATGATCAGAGTCTGATAATGCAGAGCTGAGCTTCACAGGCTGAGTCTGAGATATATCCTCAAAGCACAGCGGATAAACCCTGGATGCATTAAGAGAGCCGCGCCACGTTCCGAGACGGCAGTCAGAGTTCCTCTTTGATACGCCGCAGACATTTTTCAGGGCTTCCCGAACTTTCGGGTCCATTGAGCAGGCACATTAGAGCGCCGCTCGGGCTGATTGCGAGCGTGAACATTACAGACAACGTGACGTCTTCCTGAAGTGTTGCAGCTCGCAGACTTTTCAGAGTTTATTGGATCTAATCTCTAAACTACTGATGAGAAAAAGTCACTTTTAGTTGTCTGTGACGCACCAACAGTCTTTAATTAATTCACGATTACTCATGTTTAAGAGCCTTTTCCTTGTAATGATTCCTAATGGTTCCTATTCCTCATGATTGTATTGTGTTTATCCTGAGCCCCGGCAACACTCCTGAGCTCTGAGCTTATTAATGTTTTTAATTATTGTTTGGAGGGCACTTGTCACTCATGAATGTCACAAACGCTCAGACTTTGTTTGTATCATCACAATTTATGGTATTAAGCCCTTTTAACAGCCTGATCATCACAATAAATATTGGCATCAGACACTCCTGCAAACCATAAATGCGTTTAAACTTTATTTCTTTACGTTTCAAGTTTATACTTACTTTAATCTTGAATTAATTAGAGATTGTTGGTGTATCACAGACAAATAAAAGTGACTTTTTCTCATCAGTAGTTTAGAGATTAGATCCAATAAACTCTGAAAAGTCTGCGAGCTGCAACACTTCAGGAAGACATCACGTTGTCTATAATGTTCACGCTCGCAATCAGCTCGAGCGGCGTTCTAATGTGCCTGCTCAATGGACCCGAAAGTTTATTTAAGGTCGGGTTAGGTTTAGGCACAAAAACCTGCTTGGTAAGGGTTTGGAAAAGATCTATTTGGGTTTAAAATAACTGCTTTTGTAGACACAAGATACAATTGTCGCAACATGGTCTGCATGCAGTCTGTATATTATAACATTTATCGTACAAATGCTGTGTAGACGTATACGAACATACAGTTTTAATGTATCCGTGGTTGGCAGAAACTAACAGTAACATCATTTTATTCCCACGACTGTAGTGTATGAAGTCTCAAAGAGCTCTGTCATTGTTTATTCTAAGGATGATCCGATCTGTAGGATCGTGATTGACTGATCGGGGATTGGCAATTTTGAACGTGGACCCAAGGCTGATTTTTTTTTTTATGTCAGAGCACAATTTGTGGCAGAACTTAGCTGGCGCGTAACGTTACTCTGGCAAACCTGTGGATAAAATGTCTGCAGTGTGGAAATAACTTAAAGTAGAAAGCGAAAGCAGTCCAACGGCAACATGTAACATCTGCAATACGATCGTTTCGCGAGGGGGCAACAAAAGAGCCGCATTTAGTACTACTCATTTGGTACGATAACATATTACAGAGAAGGTGATTAAATGAATCGCTCTTTTCTTCGTCACCTGGAGTTTTTGAATCCCGGGTATGCCCTATGATCTCGACATTACATTACATTTACTCCACTTTCGAGTTACAACAAGCCGGCATGCGCACTAGTTTCGTGGGTCTCATACAGCAGAGCATGTGAAACAGGCAATCGAGGAGATGCTGAACGCCTGTGAAATAGACAAACAGCGGGGTCCAGCCATTTTACATGACGTTACGTAAGTAAGGAATATCAATGTCTGTATGAATGTCTGTAAGTTAGTGGACGTAAAGTAATCAACCTACGGCGCGTAAATTGATGTTTTCCTAAACCTAACCCAACTGCGACTGTTGTGTATGTGTGTATTTTGTTACCATGGCGACAAAGGGTCCCCTGACTCTGGATCTGCTCTCCACAAAAGTTAATAGGGGAGGATTGGTGTAACACCTGCAGCCAAATTGGACCCTTTGTGCATTCACTGCTCACAATTTAAAAGCGTGAAGTCCAGGTGTTTGTTCGTGGATTGAGGCGAGCGAGTTCGGTGAGAGCAAAGTGGTTCCTTCGTCTTGTAATTTATTCAACTTTTTTCTAGTTTTCCGGTGTTTAATAAGTCTCACGGGGATTTTTTTTGTGTGTGTTTAAGGTTTCATTCTTTGACGTTTTATTATTCTGTGAGGTTATTACGTGAAGTCTGAGGCTCTGAGCGGCTCACGGTGGAAGCAGCCCAGGATTGCGGCGACATTTTCAACAAGGGAAACATTTTATTATGTTTTGGCAGGTTTTACATTATGTGGCACTTTATGACATTATCGGCTTTCACGAGGATGATGAAGGAAGTGAAGGATTTGCACTGGGAAAGACACACACACACACACACACACACAGACGGAGGAGGATCTAAACGCTCTTATCTTGTTATTTCTGATGTGCTCGTACTTTCTCTGCTTTTATCTTTTGCTTCTTTTTTTTCTATCTGTATTTGTTGTTCTCTGATCTCCGTAAAGCACTTTCTGACAAACCTGTTTGATAAAAGCACTTAAGAAATAAATCAGGCTTGGCCTGCGGACAAGAGCGAAGGGAAGAGGAGCGAGGCAGCGAAGGAGAGGCTGATCAACAGGAGGACGAGATGGAAGGCAGAGAGTCGAACAGGAAACGGAAGATGAGGACTGAGGGAGGAGGGGGAGAAAAACATTGATTGGAAGACTTTCAGAAGGAGCAACAAGTAGTTACCTGTCTTCTTCCTCAGAAACATCAGTGTTTTCATGCATTTATATATAATCCTTCTTCATAAAGATAGGGGTCTCCTTTCTCAAGAAAGACTTAGTTACAAAAAGAACATTTACAGTTTAAGCAGACAAACACAGATAAATCACAGGCGCATTATACAGTTTCACGATTAAGAAAAACGCAGTTTTGCAGCCCAAATACTTGCCAAATACCAAACATTTTAAATGCTTTAAACCTCCTTGGAGCTCATCCCATTTGTATGTAGGATTTAAACCTACTTTTTCCAAGTTCAGTGTGAACTGGAGGTACAACTAAAGACAAAACAGTGACCTCACATTGTAAACTCTGTACTTGTATTTAAAGGGACACTGTGGAATTATTTCTCCCATCTAGTGGTTAAATGTTATTCTGCATTCAAATGAATACTGCTCTCTAGCGCCTCGCGTTTTCAAATGTGCGTTGCAGCCTGTTGGAACTACGGCAGGCGGGATGTGTCAAGATTCAAGAAGCTGTGACAACAACATGTCTTCAAACAGCACTTCATCAAGTTTAGTTTCGGGTGATGAGGTACGTTATTTCAAACAGACTTCAAACTGCAGCTGACGAGCGCGTCTGGCTAAGCTCCTCCTCCGTTCCACAGTCACGCTGGCTCTGAGTGAAAACGCCTTTAGCCTTATCTGTACCACGTAGAGCTTTTTGTCCCTCTCACCAGTTCATCGTTTTTTATAGAGCGGAAGGACATGGAAGCCTCCGTAGAGCTCGCCCGTCCTATGGAAATACAGAGAAGTGATTCTTCCCTCAGGAGGAGAAGTGAGATTGTTGGCAGAGATCATTTTACACCAATGAGGACTTATTTATGAATGAAGACGCTGATTTGAGGTAATAAATTACTTAAAACACGACACAGTGGACCTTTAACAAGAGTGAGCGACTCAGTAGTTTTTGCAGTAGAGCCTTATAAATAAACAACATGTAAGTCTGCTCCCTTCTGCCAAGTGAGAAATGCATCACGAGTGATGAAGTGTGATGCACACAGTCAAGAGGCTTTAAACTGGAGGGAGAGGCATGCACGTATACACTAACACCATATCAAGCGCAGACAGAATTGTAGATCGTAGATTAGTTCTGGCGTTGGTAACTCATGCTGCAGTTCTTTTTGACCATCGCAGTGGGAGCTGCACCGTGATTAATTAAACACCGCCCAAACAATGCAGCCGGCCTGTCGACAGGACTGTACTGCTTAAAAAGCAAAATGTACCACATGGGCTGTTTCGTTTCGCTGCACTCACTTTGTAGATCCTTCTTGAGGCAAACTTTTAAACTTAAAGCACGACGTGTAGCCAACAGCACTGATGACGGGGCTGTTCAGTTAGTTAAAGATAAGATATATAAGTTATAGATACGTTACGTCTGTTAACGGAAGTAAAAATGTCGACAGTGTGCAGACTGCGTGAAGATTTATGCGTGCAACTTTTTACAAACAGCACAAGACAAGAGCTCTGGAAAACACTGTGCATAATTACCCGAGACAATGCAAGGAAAATTCATGAGACTGCAAAAAAAACTTAAGAGTTCAAAGTGTAAATGTAATTTTCGGATGAGCCGCCAAATACTATGCAAAATTACGAAAGACGGGTCAAAAGTTAAAAGCTTCTGTAATTGTGTTTTCTCACAGCGGTAAATGTTTAGCAGTGAGTAATCCTCCCCCGATGAGCCGATCTCTTCAGCTGTATCCGACCAGAAAATGAAGAGGACAGCGTGCTTTCATCCACCGAGACAAGTCGAGTTTACAGGAGTTGGAATGTTTCACTCACCAGCGCCAGGAAACTGTAAAGTGACTTGTTCAGCACTTCCTGCTCTCAGAGTCCCACTGGAGTCTGGGTTCACATTAATCGGCTGTGTAAACGGCGCCGTTGTGTTGTGAGCTCGGAAAACAGAAACGCTAAAGTTCAACTTAATATATGGAGCTGTTTTAACCTCCCCTGCAGCGCTGCCCCTGAGAAAACATTTGTTAGAGTGAAACCCACATCGGCGGTACTTAATGTAGCGGTCCGAATGCTCCAGTGGAGCCGAGCGGTGACTGACAGTCGGAGGCTGCAGCAGGACCGGTCGGCTCCCAGGCGTCAGCGCCGAGTGAGCGTCCAACCAGATGGAGGAGGGAGGCATCCGCAGACAGTTCTCCCCTGATATCACTCCTATATAGAAAAAAAGGAGGAAATAAGAGGGAGAACTTCATTAGGAATCCTGTGAGAGTTTTACTTTGATGTCAGAAATCGTTTTGTCAGAGTCTGAGCGGCAGCGTTCGGCTGCTGGATATCTCAATTCAGACGGAAACACGTTTTAATCACAGACGAGGCAGAAAGTGTCGTGACTGTGTGTGTGTTCGCACAAGTTACAGACTGTAAAGTTACAAAAATGTGAGCAGCATTTTGTGTTTATGACAAAAAAAAACAACAGCAGTGTCACAGCAGCAGTGTGTGTCAGGAAGTGTGTGTGAAAGAGAGATAAATGCAGACATTAAGAAGTGACATGAATGACCCTCGTAAACGTTACAGCCCGGAGAGAGGCAACCTTCATGCTCCGTCCTTTTCCACACACACACACACACACACACACACACACACACCCTCTCTCAGACACGCTCGGTCTCACACAGCTAATTAAGAACCAGTGATCAGCCTGTTTTGTTCTCGCTAATGCGCATTTTTATTGCCGTCCTCTTCCAAATCACATGCCTGAGCAATTTAGCGGCACTTTAAACCGCAGCCGCAGATGCCCGTACGTTGTGATTAAAGCCCCCCGTCGAACCCCGAGCACGACCGGCGATCACACTCGAGGCTCATAAATAACAAGTCGAGACACTCGACTCGCCGCCACATCAAAGCTGGGAGGATTCTTCAGAGCAGCACTTCATCTCGAGGGAATTAACATATTAATGACACGCTGACAATAACGATGATGTCATGCGTGGGACAAATACATCTTCATTTGTGGGTGGAAACATGTTTATGTGCCTCTACTCCACTGGCTCCAGGTCAGTTTTAGAGTCTTAGTATCTATTCCTGCAGCGTCTCCTGGACCGGCTCCCTCTCACCTATCTGACCTTTTCTCCCACCAAGAATCACTCAGGTCCTCTGATCAGTCGCTGGTGGTCGTCTCATCGGGTCGGCGGAGGCTCAGGGGTCACCAGCTTTCAACAAATTGCCCCTCTGCAGTCATTCGAAGCACAGCTCAAGGACGACGGCTTTTCTTCGGCTTGTGAACTTAAATTGTTACAACTAAAGGAGCTTTTATTAAGGTTGTTTTCTTTCTTTCTCAATTTGATCTTTATTTCCGCTCCAGTAAATGCATGATCTGTGTGGTCTGCTCTGTCGACTAACTCTGTTATTCGACAGCGCTCAGGTCAGCTCGTGTTCTTTTAATTGTGCGATAAACAATTTAATGACTTTCCTGCAAAAACCTTCTTTTTCATTCAGCTATAGAAACCCAAGTTTCCCAGTGATAAATGACACAATTTGACCTTCACTGCATCTGAAATAAAAAGATTGTCTAAAACTGGTAGAATAAGGATTTAGATCAGAAGCTCCCTCATCAAAGAAGAAGGTTAAAAAGTTAAAAATCCTTCATGTTTCACAAAGTACAGAACATATGTACAATTATTAATATACAAATTATATTAACACTCTTTGAATCAATGTCAGGATGAATGTAAGCAGCAGCAACAGGATGGGGATGATAATGTGGTCGGCATCTTCATATAAAAAGTTCAACATCTGGTAAACACTGTCCATCATCTTTGACTGTGTGTGAGCACCGAGCATCGATGTTATAAACACAGAGTCCATCTGTCCTCGTCCTGCTGTAGTCCTGCGCTCTGTCGGCCCAGAACAAGGTCCACTTGTTGACCGTGTTTATTTCCTTTTCCTGTTACCAGACATAGGCTGCGTTCTTGATCGCATGCATTTGCGCATATGCATGCACAAGACTTGAGAGGATCCGCCGGAACTCGTCATAAACGCGTCAAGTTCCCACCACCTCAAGTCGGACACAGGTGCACTTCACGGACTTTGCACAAAGAATATGGCCAACCCACTACACTAACGTCAGAGACATTACCGAATGGTGTGTAGATAGATAAGTAATCACAATGGAAGTCAACTTTTCGGCAACCAAGGGATTTTGTTTGCCAACTGTAGTTTCCTTGAAAACAGTCTGAAGCCCCTTTCCCTCATAACAAATTGGGTGATGAAGTGAAAGTTCACGAAGTCGTGTAATTTTACTCAGCAAGGTTTGGGAGAGGGCACGCCTCTTTGGAAGGAGGTATTTCATTTCTCACGTGGGAAATTCCACGTGGTAATTCTAACCAACTAGGGCAACGTTGAGGGGAGTGTCTTATGTCCGCACTTATTTCAGACCATCTGCACAGAAAAGCAAACGGAGGGAGGTAACCTGGAGATTCCGCGAGACTTTAAAGCCATGTGACATGTCGCAAAGGGAAGTTATCACCAGCATTTCTGATGTTTTCAATCCCAGAATGCACAGTTATGCGAGGCAAATGCATGCGCATGCTTGATTGGAAACGCGCCTATTATCCAGGAGCAACCTTAAACCAAACTGGATTAGCATGACTCTTATTCTGACTGTCTTTCTCCCTTGGGGTGGTCGAGTCAGATCGGATGGTCCGGTCAAAGTCTGCTGCTCTTAATCCAAAACACCTGCTTTCTTCTCCAATGATGATGATGACAGTATTTGTACCATAGGCAGTATGTGTTTCAGCAATAAAGGCGAAAAAAATGAAAATGTGGCATAATTTGGAGGAGCTACCAGCTGGTTCTGACTCCTTAAATGTTAGGATTTACTGTTTTCGTTGTCATTTTGGTTTGACAAAAGAAGCAAATCTGAAGACGTCACTTTGGGCTCTGAGAAATTGATCGATAATGAAATGTGGTCGTGTTTCAGACACTAAATGTTGTGGTTATTCCATAAATATTTGTGTCTTCCCGTGTTGAGTTTTCTACCATAGAGCTCCTTTTGTCGTAACTCAGAATTCAACAGCTGAAGAGACGAGTTCATCATCAACTTCAAGTTCTTCAAGCGCTTCACTTGATGCCAGCAGTTGTTTTATCACAGAGGGAGTCCGTGTCTTGTTATTGTTGATGGCGGTCATCTGACGCCGGGACAACATCCTTCATAAGCTCTTCCTGTCAGTGGGGACAGTTTAGTCAATAGAAAGCCGAGACACTTTGTCATTATCTGCCAAAACTGTCAGCGCTGAACCAGTTTGTGTGTCCTCGCAGGAAACCTGGTTGCTTTTTGTGTCACTCTTGTCATCTTTGAAACGTGAGGGCAGGGTCACACTTGACTCTTACTCAGAGTATTTGAAGATTTCTTTCTTCGCTTCTGTCACTTGATACTTTCTGTTCCGGCCGTCTCCGTTCTTATTACGGACATTGAGCTGAACGTAATTGTTCATTTCTTAAATAGGCCGGCCTCCGTCTCACAGATGAGGACAGGAGAGGGAGATTGATCGCGAGAGACGGAATAGATATTAAGTGAAGATGACAACACTTTCACAGCAATAACCTCTCCTTCAATCTTTTAACATCTTCCACACTGCAGCAGCTCCATGGTTCACTTTAAACAGATCCAAACTACGTTTTTTTTTTTTTAAAGGGATATTCCGGTGTAAGTTTAATCCATGGTCTAACACATCTTGACACCGAGTAAGTTAGCTGACCGCTAGCTTAGCTAGTTTTAGCAACCTCAGAAAAGACCGCACGATAACAATACACTGCCGCTTATGTCTCCAACTAGAAACCGCCATCAAAAAGCCACAATTAATGGTGAGAACAGCAGCAAACTTCAGCAACAGTACATGTACAGTCCCAGCATACAGTACGAAGCATCAAACATCTGCTAGCTTTGCTGGATTTGTATTAAAAACACAGCACAACTCAGCCTCTCCTCCAGCAGCCTGCCTGTGTGGGGAAGCCCTGACGAGTCGATTACCGAGTGCAGTAGATTTCTGCAGCTCAAGGATGAAAATGTATGATTATTACTCCATTACTTCACGTTCTTTTCCCTGTCAGCTCTCGATAATAAGAACTGAGCATTCCATGGAGTAATAATCAGACATTTTCATCCTTGAGGTGCAGAAATCTACTGCACTCGGTAATCGACTCGTCAGGGCTTCCCCACACAGGTAGGCTGCTGGAGGAGAGGGTGAGTTGTGCTGTGTTTTTAATACAAATCCAGCAAAGCTAGCAGATGTGTGATGCTTCATACTGTGTGCTGGGACTGTACATGTACTGTTGCTGAAGTTTGCTGCTGTTCTCACCATTAATTGTGGCTTTTTGATGGCGGTTTCTAGTTGGAGACATAAGCTGCAGTGTGTTGTTATCGTGCGGTCTTTTCTGAGGTTGCTAAAACTAGCTAAGCTAGCGGTCAGCTAACTTGACCTCTCGAGGGGGAGTCTTACTCGGTGTCAAGGTGTGTTAGACCATGGATTAAATTTACACCAGAATATCCCTTTAAGGTGTAGTGTTTTCATATTTGGATGTTCGGACAGTGATTTATTCAAAGCGTGCATGTGGGGAGTAACAATTTTCTCACCGCTCGACGTGTCGGCTTTGCGGGACGACCCTTAAGGCATATTAACACAAACGATTAATCTGGAGGATTAGGTTGCAGCCCTTCTATCCAGGAAGCTGTTTATATATGCAGATTGTGTTTTAGCGTGAATTGTCCCTTCTGGGCTTCTGTCTCAGGCCCATATGTTTCATCATCTGCTCCACTGTCGGTGTCGGGTGAACTCATTAGCGTATGGAATCATTAGCGCCGAACTTTTCCGTGCTTAAAGTGATGATTTACTTTTAGATGATTGTACATTATCGCCCTAATTGTGTCACTTTCGCTCATGTGAAGATGATTTCTGCACGTAAACATAAACATCCACCTGTACTGCTTTTTAAACAAGGTTTAAACACACAGCACATCCACGTACTGATAGAGATGTGTGAAGCCTGTTGCGGAAGAAACCCAGACTGGGAAATTAATGAGTGTTGCCTTGAGCGAGGCTCTAATTTGACTCCAGTGGACTGCTATTAAAAAATAAGTGTGGGAAGAAGAAAAAGCTACTGTAATTCTGAGATTAGATTAAAGAAAAAAAAGATGTAAAACTGTGACCGAGTCATCAATCTTAAATTTAGCATAACCGTCCAAGCGTGAAAAAAAGATCAACCTCCCCAAAACATAATTAAGTTGTGAGCGTGCGTGGCGGTCTGTGATGTCGCTGTGGGCGTCTCAGACCAGCAATCTGTTCCTGTGCAGTCGTGTAAACAGAGTCGCACCAACACAAAAAAAAAAAGGAAAATTGAGCTAAGTTTTGAAAAGTTGCTCATACGGCACAACCACTCCTTAACATCTGTCCAGGTTTATTCTCCTCGGGGCGGGTTGAGTTAGGGCGGAGGCAGGAACATCTGTTCGCATCCGCCGGCATCGCTGCTCGCGTCGTGACGAGCGGGAGCGTCTTGAAAGTGTCTTATAGCGAAAGTCTAGAAATATAATGGTCCCTAAAGACGTCTGCTGTTGATTGCCGGTGCTTTGGATGGTCCTGACAGAAGTTCCCAGTTGTGTTTTTTTTTTTTTGCTGCTAATTACACAGAAGACTTGGAACAGCTGCAGATAGACTTCACTCCGAGGTGACGATACACAAAACATCAGCTGCGTCAGAGCCGTTATGCACAGAGCATTATGGAGTCGGAGCGAGCTGTCACTCAGAGCGAACCCCTGTCAGACTCTCGGTCTAATTGTTTTGGTCCGGTTCCAAGTGGGGCCGTTGTCACGAGCCCGAATGAACTGAGCCGAAGGTGGAGAAAACACTGCAGGCTTTTCAAACAACGGCTCTAACAAGCATGAAGACGAGAAATGAAATGTCTCTGAGCAGAGACAAGAGTGAAATTGTGAACACAGCCATGTGGGGCATGAGGTGGTTTTCAATGGATGGGACCAGATTTGTACAGGTGAAAAAATAAATAAAAATAGATTCTTGGTACCGTTCATTTAAGGCTGTTGTTTCAAACAATACAATTACTACTCTTACAATATGATTCGAGCGTCTGCAATAGAAACATCAACCACAATTGTTTGGATTGAGCCTTTATTGGAGAAGCTTGATCTCTTCCTCGTGACAAAGGACCTTTTCAGTTTTATTAGTTTGGACTCACTGGAGAGTTTCAGTGCACCCCGGTGGCTTAAATGCATTTTTTTTTACGGGCTTTGTGACCCTGTCAGTTCCCTCCAGGACATTCCTGGAAGAAACACTCATAGGTTAATAGGTCCAGTTAATAGCGGTGTAACGGCACATATATTCATCCTGAACCGTGATGTGACGGAGTCATAAAAAGAATACGTCTCACTGTGGCAAGAGCATATGTCAGTGGGTGAGACGGTATGTTGACTGTTAACGCTCAACAGGACATACCAGCTGTCTCAGGTGGGACAAACGGTAGCTTATGTTCAAATTGCAGTCAATCCAAGGTGGAGATGATGAATACCAGTGACTACTGCAGAGACAACTCACCGGAGAGTGAAAGCCGACGGTACACATTCACATTGAAGACAAAAGCCAGATGTTGGCAGATGTGACTGTCTGTTGCAAAAATAATCGCCAGAATGAACGTTAGCTAAGTACGTTCAAGTTAAAGCTAGGGTCTACGATGTTGTTCAGAAACACATTTTGTTATACTGGGTGAAATGGTCCTTCTGTCCTGAGAGTAGTCAATACATTATGTGTTCAGAAAAAGGAGCGAAAATAGTCAGACCTCTGTGGCAGCTGCATGACTGAGAAAAAGCTGACCAATCAGTGCTATCCGGGCCGGATAGCACGGATTGGTCAGATGGAATACGGAGGAATACGGAGTTCTTTTGGTTACAATGGCAGAGAAAATGCAGCCACCGTTACTTCTACCAGCTCACCCCGCTAAAAAGGCAAGGAAAAGAAAGCCTGAGGCAGAAAAGGGTGCAACAAAAAAGGGTCCTTGGTAAAGTAAGAAGTCGGACCCGAGTCAACATCGGTGCTGTGTTCATGTTTGTGGGGGCGTGGCTTTGGATGGAGCACTGACGGGATGGAATTTAGAGGAGATGCCACTTTGAAATCTTGCTAGCTCTCCAGGATTGTAGCTTTAAGAGCGAATGTTTCTTTATGTTGCTGCTTTTGTTTAGGTTGAATTTCCCTTTTTCCGTCTTGTCACAACACTGTGCTTTCATGCTCTGGTTAGGTTTAGGAAAACATCATGGTTTGGTTTAAAATGCCTGTTTTTGGTCTCCCATTCATGGACAAAAACGGATGGAAAATATCCTCAGGTGTCCTTAAAATGTCCACCTACGTCCCCTCCACCACCTGATGTTGAAAGTCAGCTAATGGACGTATCTGTGGTTTTCAGGAACATTAACTGCCATCATTATATCCTGGCGCCCAAAACCTTGACTTCCGTACTGTTACACCCCTACCAGTTTTAGTACAAGCTTTCATTTACCCACAAGATGTCGTGTTTTGGTAACATCTTTTTCAGTTTTTCTGTTCCGTAGTGATTCACTGCCTCGCTGTAATGAAGCCTTTTTTGGCTCATTTTCAGGTTAGTTCAGCCACTTAACATTTAAATAGATAAACTTCTATCATATTCTTTGTAACATTTCATTTTCAAATAAACTCAACTGGGATTTGGACGCAGACGATGACTGACTTCAGCCTTTAAAACCGTGTTTGTGCTTCTAGCTTTACCTGGCTCTCCTTAAATAAGTGTTAACAGACTGTAGTGTGTCGATCTGCTTCACTGACAATAACTCAGCGGACGCTACGGTAAAGCCCCCCGGTGCATCCGAAGCCAGACGGCATCGATGTTCCCTCTCTGCTGCATCCTCCGCTGTTGTCAGAGCTTATCGACGTGAGCGCTCACACACGGACTACAGGCTACGCTTTCACACATAACACGCAGCCGGCGAGCGCACGGACAAGGCTTTGGCGTTAATGTGCTGAAACGACCATTGTTGTGTGCACTTCGAGCGTACACAGCCTGCTCGAAAGCATAAACTCGTACATCCTGGATACAGTCAGCGAATGCACACGCACACATTCCGGGCTGCAATAAAAACGCTGGACGATTGCACATTACATTCATTCGACATTAAAAATGCAGGGACAGGTGAGCTCAGCACACATAAACACACTCATTAATCATGCACACGGATATGCAAACGATGTGCACGGAACATAAACGCATACAAATAAGACACAAACCCTTCATTAAATATATATGAATGCAGCCACAGTCGCACTCCAGCCTCACACCCAGACATCCACACACACGGACGCCGTGTTTGTTGATTGGCATTGGCTGCGTCATTGCTGACAACCAGCCTCCGGTTCATTTGCATAAAGCACAGGGGCGACGCACCTTTCCCTCGCTCTGCTCCGCAGGAAGGATGATTGGCAGCGGCCCGGGCGCGGCCAGACGCTGAAAATGCGACTCTGCTCTAACTGAATTCAGAGGAGCCGCCGGCCCCCGACGCCTCTGAGGGCTACAAAGCTCCGCTCAATTTCACCTTTTGCTTAGATCCAATTTTTCTGACTGACATTTTCTGAATGTGACCCACATCTGATGCCAGTTTGATGGATGCGTCCGAAGATGACCCAGGAGTGCACGCCAACGTCAGAAGTCCCCACATTTTAAACCTCAACAGTCCGATAGCTTTATTACACATGCATGTAGCAAAAAAGGCAATCTGCATGTGTCAAACTGTCACATTCAAACATAATCTACCTGGAATGAGTTGTTGCACATATTGGAGTGACCAACTTGATGTGTTTCTTTGCATTGGAGCAATTTTTTCTTCGGATGACGACCCCCTGCGGTGCCAACAAAGTGCTCTGATTGAATTTTTTTTTTGTCACACATTGTTAATTAGTGTGACCACAGTGTTTCTGATGCCTGGTGCATTGTGCATGTTCTCCAAAGCTTGCTGGTGAAACAAAACAACCGCTACACAAACGCATGGCCCAACACAGGAGAGCCAACTCCTCAGGCCAAGACTCTGCTGTCTATTTACACCTCAAGGAAAAAGCTCACTCCTTTGATGACAATAATGTTCACATCTTGGACAGAGAGGATAGATGGTTTGAAAGAGGAGTAAAGGAAGCCATCTATGCAAAAATTGAACAGAGCCATCTCTAAACAGAGGAGGGGGTCTGCTGCCCTTTCATGTCTTCCCAGGAGATTCAACAACTTAGCCTCTAAGAACAACGGCTGTGCACAAAGCGCCTCATGTGACTCCAACGACTGTCGTTACAACACAATAGAACACTAACGAAGTCGAAACCAACTTTCCACCATCCCCAACGACCACAATAACGACTGTCGTTTGGCAATAATGGAGCACATACGACCCATAGGCATCAGTGGCCTTGTGACCGCCTCCTGAGAGGTTAAATAGCTGGACCTCCACACCGGCTAGTTGGACTAGTCTCAGCCTAGTCAAGCGAGCAGGAACTGATGAAGCCTCTTGGATGAGAGGTGAAACGTCTTCAAAGACAAAAACCAAATCCAGTTGCGTTCGATTCAATTTCCTTGAGATGCTGGTAGTGTTATTATAAAGTCCACTGACGCATCTTAGTGAAGAACACTTACCATTCTATTGTTATTCTATTATATATTCATAATAAGGGATATTGAGACAAAGCCATCATGCAGAGTGAAGCAGGAAATGTGGCAAATGTGAAGAAAGCAATTTGCAGATTTTTTTGGAGCTCGGCCCATTTTCACACCTGTGCACGTCTGGCCATCATCCGAGAGAACAGCAGCAGTTACACTGTCTAACAATGGGGACAATGCTAATTATTTATGCTAATATGCTTCTTCTAGCCAACTTTCCGTCCATTAGTCACTAATCTTCATTATGTTCCATTTTCATAGTATTGTGTCACCAATGGTCACCAAAATATGGCTCAATTAACAGTTTAGATTAACAGCACAGGCAGTGAACTGTGCTGTGGTCGTAGAGCACATACCTCCGCCAAGGCCCCTTTAATTCAATCAAGCCTATTCAGTATCAAACTTTAAACCACCTCACCACTGCTTACCCATAATTTGAGATCACCAGATGAAGGATCTGCACCAATTTCTTCTCGAAGATCCACGCACCCTTGAGAACTGAACAAAGATGTCAAGATGTCTCGCAAGGTTTTAAAGAAATCCTGGATCTGTCCCTGAGACCGAGCTGTGCTGAGACACATCCTCTATACAAGTTTTTTTGTGGAAATCCGCTCAGTATTCTGCTGACAAGCCAACCAACCAACACATGGACATGGACACAACCATAGCCCCCTCAACGGAGGCAATTATCTGTGTTTGGCACACACTGGAGCAACAGTTAGTCACAGAAGTGACCTGGCTGAAGTTATTTTTTACCCAAAATAAGATATTTTCCTGCATCAAACCCAGCAGGTTTCGTGCTTAAACCTCACCAAGCTGTCAAGAAAGTCCTAATATGTCATAATATGTGAACCTGTGGACGTCTAACTAAACGTTTCACATGTATTATTTCTAATTTGAGCCCTTCAGGTGCAAAACTGAGTGTCGTGGTTTGAAGCCCGAGGCCGCTAACGTAACAATGAACATTGGTTTTTATATATTCACAAAGAGACATTTGGGGAAAATAAAGTGTTTCTTTAAAGACTTCAGTAATTACAGTAATCTCATAGTCTGCCTATTTGGGAGAATTAGATTGTAATGATTTGTGTCTGTTGTGTGATAATTAAAAAAAAGAAGTGAGTCTCTGCGAATTAGAATCACAGAGGTGGGCTTCTTTACAGTGGACTGAGGGGGGATTATTTCTACAATGAGTGTTTTGTTGTAGATAACAAAATATTAAAAACTGCTAAAAAATTAATAATAAAACACTTTTTTCTCTGTGACCGAGAAAAAAAACCATTCTTCCCTCATTAGTCACGAGCTGAAATCCCACCTCGCAGCTCATCTCCTTCCTGTCTCAGCTCCCTGCTGTTAGAGTAATAGGAAAAATAAGAAAACAATAATCCAACAAACTGTGGAAAAAAAAAAAAATCACACGCTAATACATTCAGAATTGAGAAAAACAGTGTGAAAGTAGCGATTTATATATTTATTTCGGAGCGTTACATCACTCCTCTGAACCCCCACGGGCGGCTCAATTAGCATAATAATTAAGCCGGCGCCGTAATGCACGGTTTGTTCCTATATTGCTGCACACTGCAGTTGGTTTTGAAGTTTTTCGCTCCTCCACCCGCCCGCCTCCTCCACCCCACCCGAGAAATTACCATGCATTTAGACAATGGGAATGAATTAACAGAGAGCTAATTTCTCCCGGACTCCCGTATACGTGCGACTGGTTATCAGCAGTGCGCGAGTGCACCCCTGAGACCGTGTGTGTGTGTGTGTGTGCGCCGTGTGTGTGTGTGTGTGTCGCACTTTCTCATTACATTTCAGTGATTGACTCAGACAGAGAGGGAGAGGGTCGTGTGAGACGGAGCAAGAGAAGAGAGAAGACGGAGGGAGGAAGGAGGAGGGGTGGTGTCGGGGGGTAGATTGGGAAAAGTTTCATTATGAAATTGAGAATGAGGATTCAATCAGTCCTCATTTAAAAACTAATGTTACTCTTCTCCTCAGTAATCCACTCCCCCCTTCTCTCCCTCCCTCCCTCCCTCTCTCCCTCTCTCTCTATCAGGGGTGTTTGCGTGGATTGACATGATTTATAGTGAACTGCAATGAGAGCATAATGATGTTCGCGGTAATGAATTGATTAGCATTTAAATAGCCGGGAGAGAGAGCGCAGTGCGGCCGGGGACTCGGACCGTCGACGGGTTAAAGTTCAGAATGAGTTTGATTCGGTCGTCACAGAGGAAGAGAAGTCTTTGACAGTCTTTTTTGGGGGTCGTGTATGAATCGTTCTTATCGCCGGAAACTTGTAATATCGGCGCCGTAGAAGACTAGAAGGTTACACTTCGGCTGCGAGCTGCTCTGGATGAGCGTCACGTATGTCCCTCAAATGTCAGCGGCGTGGCCTGATGATGAAGATTCGCGAGAGACTGTTGCGTTTCTGTAATAAACTGATATTTGCGCTTCAGGAACTTGAATGTTTCTGACGTTCAAAGTTTTCATTTGAAGTTTAAAAAAAAACAAAAAACTAATCAGAAATTCATTAATGTCAGTCATTCTTCTGACGGCTGATTAATTTCAGGAGTTCCAATTAGATCTGATTAATCAGTCAGACTGATTTATTGGACAAACCGGAGTCGCCACGGCTTTGTTTTCCATCTGACAGGGAACAAATGAAGGTAACAAATTATGATGTAGCAGCACAGAACTAATCAACTCGACTCAGTTGAAATATAAATGAATATTAAAATGTTTTTAATTGTTGTTTCTTGGTATTTCTTGCTGTTACTTTTACATCGCGATGACAGAAGTCATCTTCATTTTACTACTGCTACCTTTAGTAATACAATTAAATGTCTGTACTTGAACATAATTTCCTTAAAAGCCAAAGAAAACAACGTTATCAGATATGCACTGCTGACTCTATCGATGCCCGGAGGCTGATGCTGAAGCAGCCGCATTTAAAAAAGCTCCCACAGCATAATTAGAGCTGCGCAGGAGTATTAATATAAAAAGGCAAGTTGAGGAGAATTTGTTTTCCCGTCGCTCCGGTGTCTGTTCGACACAAGCGGTGGACAGCAGTGTGGCAGCGCTGTGTGCAGTGAAGCTCGAGCGATTAGATCCACAGTGTCGTCAGCTGCACTGGTTCGAGTGGAACCAATCTGAGCAGACACACAGTTAGTCGAGACTGTCCTCTCGGGGAAAATCCTCGGCCCAGTGTGCAGGATGTAACGTTAGCGGCTAATGTTTCTGCAGACCGCAGACACGACCTCGGTTGACATTTGCACCAAAAGTGGCATATCGTGTTCTCGTTATATGGTTATTAGCCAACTTTCACATGAGGAGGGGGTGACGTGGCGTTGTAACAAGACGACGAGGCTGCCGAACAGCCGACATCAGTTCAAATCACACCAGTGGATATTTTTAAGGAGACCTGGGGATAAATCCAGCTGTTTTTGTGGTGACCTCAACAGGTAGTTGAAGTTTTCCTAACCCTAACCAAGTGTGTTTTGTGCCTAAACCTAACCAGAGCGTAAGTACAGCGTCATGACAAGAGAGAAATAGAAAACTAGATCCAAACGTACTTTTTTCTGGTGATTGGGTCAGAAAGGAGGATGTTTCTGTGACACGCTGAAAAAAACCAGAGGCCGGCTCCTATATTCTACCTCACCTCCTACCGACAATCATCATTGGTTTCCTTTAACCATGACCAGGTTTATAGGATTATAAAATTGTTTTTAGCTGTTTTAGCCGGTCACTTTACATGTCGAGACGTTTCCTCTAAGTCGTATCAGAAGGTTTGCAAATAAAGATGTAAATATTCTTAGACACAAACACAAAGTAATTGTTACTGTGGTTTTCGTGACACTTTATTTGATTGTAGATGTTATTTCTGATTTTTTTTGCCATCCGAACCCTGGTGGATCAAAGTTCTTGTGCTTGTCACTTCCAATTTGTTAAAGAATAGTCATGAACATACAAAATATACAGCTATTAAATGGTGCATCCAAAGAAACTTAATTCATCTCCACCTCCACCTGTGAAAACCAGTTCTAACATTAAAATCATCTGAAATTGAGCTTTTTGCGAGTTGATTGCTTCAGTCTTTGATACGTCAACAGGTTTTTATGATAATTAAGGTGAAATAATAACAACAGTAAGACTAAAAACGTCCCCTGCTGCATTCTGGGAGTGTCAAAGACATCCCTTCCCGTTTCCACAGCAGAGAGACACAAGCACTGAATCCAGCCGAGGTTTTATTGGAGTGGACACAGCTTGCATCAAAACAGCTGAACACTGTTACCTGATTCAGATGCGCCGCTCGGAATATAAAGCGAGCGGCGACACACGCCCGCTGACTCGAAGCTGTTTTCTTGTCTGGATGTGTGCTCACACGTGGACTAATTTGAATGTTTGAGTGCCCGTGTGTGTGTGTGTGTGTGTAGAGAGAGTTGCTTGAAGCAGAGAAAAAGGCCGCTTAGCTTGTAATTCTCTTTTAATAACAGTAATCTTGCACACAGCTCTGCTCTGCATCAATAGTCATTGCGCCATTATTCTGAAGAACTCAGGGAGGAAAAGGACGATCTGACAGGAAAAGAGTTTTGAGGAGAAGACGGCGGTTTGTGGACAAAGTGAGCCGCCGTTTCTCCGGCTCGATATCCTCCCGGGCCTCCGTCTTCATCGATATGGGCCGTGAGGTGATTCTATTGATTACCGATTTCACTCCCTCACACACACACTCACACATTCTAGCACTCCCTTTCTTCCCGCTCTGTAGCTCCCTGTCGATCTGCTTCACGTTCAGAGTGCTCGTCTGTGTGTGAGAGCACGTTTTAAATCACTTTTATCTCCTTTTACACACATCCGGACAGTAAAAACCCTTCAGTCTGTGCAGTATTTCACCCAGTTACATGTCTTTTTTCCACCCTGTCGACACACATGCACGCTCGTGTTAACATACAACGGACTCACGCGCTGTCTTTAACCTCTCAGGCCTGTCTTTAATCTCACATTCACAATGAAAAATGCCAAGCGACACCGACTGTGTGGAAAATGGGCGTCTGCTGCTGCTGCTCGGTTCTTGTATATGCAGCAGTGCCAGTGTTACAGAGCTGGGCGGATGTGAATAGATCGATACCCAAAAACACTCTCAGTCAGTCGAATCGTTGGTCTCCTCGCAGTGAAACAGGTGAAGAACTCACAGTGACGCATGATGACGACACCTCAACAGATAAAAAAACAACATTTCAGTCACTATTTCTAGTATACAATCTTCTAAATGGTTACATCATTTCTTAACAAGTGCTACAACAATGTTTGTTTTCATAATGCACTTCAAGGATGAAAAATAAATTGCTGAATTTAGGATTTATCAACTATCAAATATAATATATATTAAGCTAAAAACAAGCTCAACAACAACATAATAAAGAAGTTGGTTTAACTCAATAAATGTGTTTTCAATACTATTATCTATAATGTTCTTAAACTGTTAAAAAGTTACTTTAAAGTGATTATAAATGTTTAATAATCTCAGAATAATCTAATTAATGAACGTGTATTACAAGGACGTTAATATAAGTGTTTCAAAAGGATTTTCTTTCATAAAATACTTTGTAGGAATAATAATCAACACAGTGTCTTTTATTAGACTCTGTCCAACCTGATAAGAAGTTAAAACTGAAGTAGATTTATTTATTTACTGAATCTCATTCCCAGACACCTTGTTACATCTCAGGAAGGAAATAGGATTTTCCTTTTTATCTGCTGTCGTTCCCTCCTCTCCTCTCCTCCTCTGCTCGTTCCTCCTCTCCCTTCTCCTCGTCTTGATATTGCACTTCATAGCTCGCCACATGACCGTTTGCACTCTTGTGATAACAATTAACTTGGTTCCAGGGAGTCAGCAAAGATTTTTCCTCTTCCTCTGTCAATGGACATTTTCATCCTGCTGATGTGAGCACTCTGCTGTGTGTGTGTGTGTGTGTGTGTGTGTGTGTGTGTGTGTGTGTGTGTGTGTGTGTGTGTGTGTGTGTGTGTGTGTGTGTGTGTGTGAGAGCGCGATAGAACTGATGTGATCGTCTGTAGTTCAGTGTGTCTGTGAGTGTCAATCTATAACTACTGTGTGTGTGTTTGCGTGTGCGCGTTCATTCGTGCGCGTGTGTGTTGTATGATAGCCAAGCAGCTGAGGGAGATGGCAGCTTGTCTGTCTCTGTTAGCATCTTTGCTTTGCCAAGGCTGCCC
This sequence comes from Lagodon rhomboides, assembly GCA_039737535.1. Lineage (NCBI taxonomy): Eukaryota > Metazoa > Chordata > Actinopteri > Spariformes > Sparidae > Lagodon > Lagodon rhomboides. The sequence continues at coordinate 32,389,467 of CM077785.1, forward strand.
TGGCTTACGGCCTACAGCCCAGACAGACACGCGTACAGGCAAACACACACACACACACACACACACACACACACACTGACACTCCAGCACAGATATAGACGTCAACACACACACACAGAGCTTCACTTTGACGTGAGCCCACATCAGCGCTCACTAGTAATTATAGACTGTGACATAAACATGCATAGATGCGATCACACACACACACACACACACACTTATATTAGGCTAGCATTAGACACACACACACACACACTGGGACACACGTGCACACTGACAAACTTTTCCACAGAAGCAAAGTTGGTCTTTTATTGTATTTTTTTGCTACTGTTCCTGTGAATTATGAAAAAAAAATTGCTTTGCCAATTTACAGAAGTTTGATTGAGAACAGTTCAACAGGAAACTTATTAGAAGTGGCCTTTTAATTGATTTGAATTATTGATTTCTGCCTGGAATCAATAATTCCTTTGCGACAGGGACAAACACTTTTACCTTTTTAAACACTTTGTCTTGTGTAAGTTCACCTCAAACACACCTTGGAGTTTGAAAACATGGTGGAAAAGAGCGAGAGATCGTTGTTCCAAGTGGCAAAAAGAAACGGTAGAAGGTGTCGTTACCTCGATGATGTGATGTGTTCGGGGTAAAAATTGACGGCGTCGCCTCCGACGAACACGTCTTCATCTACTCGGCTCGCAGCTGCTGATTACGTCTTATACGACTCCTTAATGTAAACCTGTTTTTATGTACTGAGGAGTTGGCAGTCGCTAACGAGGCTACAGGAAGATGTAGCTGCTCCGCGGTAGAGATTAATGGCTGGTGAGATTCCTTTTTCTGTCTGTAGGTAAACACTGTTTGTGGCTGTACAACAGAAGGTGCAGCTTTACAAAAGTTAGGTTATCTAAGAGAGCATTTTGGCTGCCACTTAGAGGTAGGGAAGACGACTCTGAAGAACGATAAATGATTGTCGAGTCGCATTTCCAGGTCTTCAAACACAAACGTTTTGGGTCGGTATCCTGACCAAAAACATCAATATTTGACTCAGCAGTCAACTATCTTTCGGAAGATTTGCCTTCAGATCACCTTTATGCAACATGATATATTGAATTTCCAAGGTTTTTTATTTTCACCCTGAATTTCCAACCTTCAGTTTCGGTGTCAGCTCCAGAGGATGTAATCGTGTAGCCTGGAATTGTTTTAAAAACAGGGATTAGCTTCGGCGAAAAGCCTCGGTCTGGCTCTGACAATCGACTGCAGCATTTTCGGAGTAAAGCTGCTGAACACAGGCAGCAACATCAAACAGTCCACCGTGACCTGAGCTGGAACCCGTTCCCACCCACACGGCTTCGCTAAACTGGAATCAAAAGTGGGAAGTGGGTTTGTTTCAGTCACACAGATAACAAAAGAAGTCACAGTCAGAAGTCAGAACTCCATATGGAAGATAATGTTCGTGGTTAACCTGTTTTGGAGTCCGTTTACAGTGAAGATTGCTTGTTGTCACGTACCTGAAACCCACAGAGGACAAATCACTTTTTGTTCCGGCCAAACAGCCACAACATTAAACCACAGGTGGCAGGTGAAGTGAATAGGATGAATCATCTTGTTACAATGGACTGTTCTGCCGGTGGAACCTGGGGTCCTGGCATCCGACACGCAGCATCCATCTACGCACGGCTGCAGACCAACTTAACCCAAAAAAACCTGCTCATAAATGGAATGTGAGAGTTGAAGGCATTGACCTGGCCTCCGAAGTCCTCAGATCCCCAATCCGATTGATCCGATCCATGGAACCCAAAGCACACAATCCCTCGTCCTTAATGCTTGAAAGCTCAGGACACCTCCAGAGACGATGTTCCCAGGCGTAGATTGGCCTTTCTCCTGAAAGTCCCAAAGATGCACGGTCAGATTGCGATCTGTGGACTTTGGAAGCCATGTTGATACCTCAAGTTCATTGCCACCAACCTTGTGTCATTCCTGAGCAGATTTTGATCAGTGATCATTCACCTCACCTACTAGTGCTTTCCGAACAAATTTGACCTTCTTGCTAATTTATTTGGCTCCTCTCTCCCTGTTCTGTCTGCTCTCCTGACATTGAGCAGGATATCAGACGAAGGATCTGGACGGGACAAAACTTTCTTGACAGTTTGACAGCAAATCAATGAGGAACTAAAGAACCCTTCACAGTGACTGTGGCTAAATGGTGGCGCTTAATAATTAATAATATCGAACGGGTTTGGACTCTGACCCGCTGCAGTCTGATGTAAGCACACGATGTTCGGTACGACGCTGCGACTAAGTTGAGCGACCGCTGCCTCGACGTAGACTTCCTCACCTTTCATCCACATATCACCTCATCGCACAGCTGTTTCCCTCTGCTGCCGTTTCACGACAGACAGCACACATTTTGAAAAAGGTGTGCATCAAAGCGACTGTAACAAAAACAGTGTTTCATGGTTGGACAGTGTAGACGCGTGTGTGTACTCGAGAGGCCGATGGGGATTGTGTGTTGCGGTGTGTGTCCGGGCTGCTGCCGTCGTCCCGTTGGCTGTTGGAGGGTGAAATAGCAGGATCACCTTCAGGTAATCATAACGTTAGCTTCCCATACTGCACCCAGTGCTGCAGTGGTCCTGCCAGGCTCTGTGTGTGTGTGTGTGTGTGTGTGTGTGTGTGTGTGTGTGTGTTGAGTGCGCTCATGTGTCTGACTTCCAACCAAATCTGACTTCAGCCTCCATGGTACTGCGGTAGTCATTCCTGCCAAGCCACAGCTTTCTGTGTGTGTCTGTGTTTGTGTGTGTGTGTGCATGTCTGTGTGTGTGTGTGTGTGAGAGAGAGAGAGAGTGTGTGTGTGTGCATGTGTTAGACAGAATGAGTGATATAAAGCAAGTTTAGCGGGAGAGGGAAAGACAAAGTAGTGTGGAGAAAGCGAGAGAGAGAGAATGATGCAGAAAACTAATTAGTGAAAAGAAAGATGACGATAGGCTGGGCGAGTGTGTGTGTGTGTGTGTGTGTGAGAGAGAGAGAGAGAGAGAAAGAGGAGGAGAGCCACGAGCAGTGTGTGAAATGCAGAATGGAGAGAGAGAGAGTTCAAGTTTTGGGGAGAGAGAGGAGACAGATTGTATAAAAGACGATGTGAAAGAGGAAAGAAGAGAAATATCTACTGTGTGTGTGTGTGTGTGTGTGTGTGTGTGTGTGTGTGTGTACTCTCTGCAGTAGAGGGATAACCTCCTCCTGTACTTCCCTGAATGGGATTCAGTGAACCACGGCTTATCACAAACACACACACACAAACACACACACAGACGAAAACACATTTGTTAATACATGCTTATGCTTAGTCATTCTTGTTCTCTGTCTTTTCATTCGATCGCTCTTTTTCTGTATCTGTCATTATCTAACAAACTCACGAGTGCACACACACACACACACACACACACACACACACACGCGCACACACACACACACAGCTTGGCGGGGAACACTGCTGCAGTATGCTGGGTGCTGAAGTCAGGCTTAGTTCAGGTTATATCACACACATAATCACACACACAAAAACAGTCACAATGACACAATCTGTCTGACACTGACACACACTCACACACTCCCTCACACACACACACACACACACACACACACACACACACACACACACACAGACCTGAAATCCCTTGCTCAAGTACAAAACCACTTATGCATTGATACAACATCAGCTAATGAATGAGGGCCAGAGTGACGGAGAGTGACGTCACACCGAAAAATGAAATAAACCAAGTCAAAAAAACACATTCAGAAGGAATCTCGTACGTATTACAGGGGCAGCAGAGGGACTCAGCTGTGAGCTCTGTCGTCTATGTTGTGCCCCGTGTTGACCCTGGTCCTGGTCCTGTGGGGTCTGCATGGTCGACCTGATGAGCTTCGTCTGGGAGCTGTTTTTCCTCTCACAGTCCAAAGGCAACCAAAAAAAGCGAAATGTCTGCAAATCTGCAGTTTATCACGTGAAGTCCAGTTTACATGATGAACTCACTTCATTTTACATTTGATTTATCAACATTAAAACCACCTGTCTGATATTGGTTGGCTCTCCTTCATGCCTCTGGTGGTTGATTCTTTGAATTCTGTGGATTGTGTGCTGGATCAGACTTCCTCCAGCGTGTGCCACCGATGCTCGATCAGATCGACATCTGGAAGATTTGGTGGCCTGGTTGATGCCTTGAACTCAGGGTGTCCTGCTGGGTGTACCATAGCTTTACTTTGCTACGCTCAGGCTCCTTGGCTTTTGTTAATGCTTGTAGATAAAAAAAAAAAGCTGATGAATGATTTCCTATTCGTCTTGTCTTTGTTGCATCATGCATTACCAACACCAGCCTGAAATCCACACACTTCGTCTTGCAGTTTTTATCCCCAGATGTCCGCATGAAGAGTAAAATGATCATATTGACCACTGCTTTTATCCAGTGAAGCTTGCGACACCATTTTGATTTATTTTCCTACTTGTTGCATCTTGAGCTGTTGTAACAAGTGAATTTCCCTGTTGTAGGATAAATAAAGTCCATCTAATCTGGGGCGGGTCATGCTGAGCAAGGTAGTGTGATCTAAAATAACGGCGCTTGTTTACGTGGACTTTGGGCTTTTTTCACTTTGCGGACCTTTTACATGCACAAAAATGCTTCATAACGCATGTCTTTGTTGCATCATGCATTACCAACACACTTCGACTTGCAGTTTTTATCCACAGATGTCCGCATGAAGAGTAAAATTATGATATCGACCACTGCTTTTATCCAATGAAGCTTGCAACACCGTTTTGATTTATTTTCCAAATTAACCAACCTTCAGTCGTCCCAGTGAGAAGATGGCATATGAACCAGGAAGTCCACTCTGATAACTTATCAAACTCCTGCTCCTTTGAAGCAAAATTGTACAACTCTGAGAGGAAATGAATGCAGCAGAATTGAACATCAAAGCTGTCACATGGTCTACCTGGTATGGATGATCATGTACCTGATGCTCGCTGAACTTTATGAAGAACAATGCCAGTTTTAAAGATTTCAAAGGTTTTTCTTTATCTCCCTTTTTTTCCAGTTCAAGGGGTTCAGGTCTACTCTCCTATGGCTCCGTCCATACGAGCCTCGTGGAACTGCGAGACTCTGGATAAAAAGCCTCCACCAATTGGCACATTATCTCGTGTCGAGGTAGTGAAGGAAAGCGAATATGACAAATGTATCCCTGGGAAATAAGCCTTTGATCACCGCACCGAGAGACAGAGAGTGAGAGAAAAGGAGAAAGAGAAAGGAGGGGGAATAGAAAAAAAAAAAGCTGAGGTTAGCCTAATTGAAATGCAAACCACCAAACAGACTGTAACCTCAATAAGGCTGCTGAATTTAAGGCCATGATGAGAGAATGAACGGCTGGAGAGGAGAAATAAACTAAAAGAGAGGGGGAATAACTTTTCCCTCCCCAGCCCTTCATCAGCATATAGAGAGAGAAGGCTGGAGAGAGGAGGGAATGGAAGAAAGAGCGTAAATGTGGGAGAGATGGACTTATTCAAATGTAGAACCACCGAATAGACAGTACGCTTATCAACAAATAGATTGAATAGATGAACGAATGAAAGGTAAGAGGAAGGAGGAAGAAGAGTATGACCACGTCTTCCGCGGCCGATAATCCTCTGAACATTTAAACCAGGAGTTCAGTGATGCAGGGAAGCCAGGAGCTCAACACATCATTGGGATGCAAACTGTTAAAACACGACCTCACTAATGAACCTCAATTCAAGACACGACTAAAGTGGCTCTGCTTAAAACTTGAGCAGTTGCACTAATGGGTTGTTAAATAATTTGGAGTTCAATTACACATTTGAGTCAGTCGTTTCATTCAATAAGTCATATGTTTTTCAGACTGTTAAATCAAAATGCTTAACACTATCTAACTGTGAAAAATGATTACAGACATAATATTATGCTGAATTTCAGGTTCATACTTATATTTTGGGGTCCTCCTGAAGCATGCCTTTTCACACTGTGTCATGAATGCTTCGTTTTAGCTACAGAGTGAGAGATCTCGCCTCTGTTCAATCTCTGATGAGAGTTGGCCATGCGCATTACTTACGCCAATCAGAGTAGTTATTTGTCCGACTCTTTTTCCTGTACTCCTGTAGCTGTTGTAACAAGTGAATTTCCCTGTTGAAGGATAAATAAAGTCTATCTAATCGAATCTAATCGAATCTAGGGCGAATCATGCTGAGCAAGGTAGTGTGATCTAAAATAACAGCTCTTGTTTACATGGACTTTGGGCTTTTTTCACTTTGTGGACCTTTTACATGCACAAAAATGCTTCATATAACAGAATAAAGGAAAGGCAAAAACCCTAAAAAGCAGAATATGACCTCTTTAAAAACGCCTCCACTGGCCGTCCTCTCACAGCTTTAAATGAAACGTGACATCTAACACTTAACGTGGTAAATGCGCTCTGTTATGGAAGTTAATTTCAAATAGTGGCTCATAGTCAATTCATTATTTCTATTCTATTCTACATGAATAGTTTGCGGTCGTTTGTCTTTTTCTTCTTCTATGCAGTGCTTCTACGGATGTCATATTATGCTGAATTTCAGGTTCATACTTATATTTTGGGGTCCTCCTGCAGCATCCCTTTTCACACTGTGTCATGAACGCTCCGTTTTAGCTAGAGAGTGAGACATCTCGTCTCTGTTCAATCTCTGATGAGAGTTGGCCATGCGCATTATTTGTCCGACTCTTTTTCCTGTACTCCTGTAGCTGTTGTAACAAGTGAATTTCCCTGTTGTAGGATAAATAAAGTCTATCTAATCGAATCTAATCGAATCTAGGGCGGGTCTTGCTGAGCAAGGTAGTGTGATCTAAAATAACGGCGCTTGTTTACGTGGACTTTGGGCTTTTTTCACTTTGCGGACCTTTTACATGCACAAAAATGCTTCATAACAGAATAAAGGAAAGGCAAACACCCTAAAAAGCAGAATATGACCTCTTTAAAAACGCCTCCACTGGCCGTCCTCTCACAGCTTTAAATGAAACGTGACATCTAACACTTAACGTGGTAAATGCGCTCTGTTATGGAAGTTAATTTCAAATAGCAGCTCATAGTCAATTCATTATTTCTATTCTATTCTACATGAATAGTTTGCGGTCGTTTGTCTTTTTCTTCTTCTATGCAGTGCTTCTTTGTAATAAGTTGAACCTGCTACACAACAATCATTAACACGCCTGATCAATCATCTTAATGCGTCCGTACCGCGGAGTTATTTATGTTCAACTTCCTGCAGTTGAATTACCTGTCTGCACCCTTCACTGGTTAAATAATGCAGCCAGGTGAGCATGGAGAGCCACGGCAGAGAGGGAGGGGAAGGGAATTAGAGGGATGATGGTGGTCGTTACCAGCACACAGGCTCTCTATACAGCAGGGAAAGAAAGAAAGGAAGAAAGAAATAATTCCCTGGTATTGTTTTTCACCCTAACGTTGTGGTGATTCCTAAGAAAAGGCAGACAATATGTTGGATTTTACTGAGGTATCAGGAAAGTTGAAGCAGTTATTGATTGTTAGAGTGGACTAAAACAGTACAATTGTGATGTCACCACATTATTCGTTCCATCCATCGTTAGTATAGAAATGTTAATCAGTGCAGCTTTAAGAATATATATAATCCAAACACCACGGGACTCTGAGAGAAAAGGAAAAAAAATAATAATCTCACTGTGTTTTAAATTTCTCAGTTTTTGACAAGCTGAGATAAGCAATAAAGGAAAATGTCACCCCGGCGCAGCGGCGCGGCTCTTTCATGTCTTTCTAATCGTTTTTGGAAAAACAGTGCTGTGGCATAAGCAATATCAGAATGCTGTTTCACAGCCGGCGCTAGGTGTGAATAATAGCGGGATAAATTCAAAGCTGCTTTTGGTCTCTTCAGGGGAAACTATTTATGATAATAAAAAGATAAAATAATACCAGCGTTATCCTTTAATATCCCTCAGGCCAGATTTGAATTCAAAACGAATACAAATCAGCCCTTTTAAGACTTTTGTTTTGAAAGTTAGCTGTGTGTCTGCGCAGCTCACCTGAGATCAACACAACTTTGCTCGTCCTTTGATAAACTCCCTCTAAAGTATTTCTGGAATCAGCCATTCTCCGTTGCCATTGCATTAAAATGTTTGTTTCCTCCCACCTTTCGTGGGAACGATCGAGCAGCGACGAGCAGACTGATGTCGACGTACAGATTGTTTCATTAATTATGAATACGCCGAGCGACGAGCCCCCCTTCGCTCTGTCGCCTCCGTGGATGTCTGTGTTTGGAAGACAGAAGGTGTTACGGTTTGTGTTGGATCTCATCAGGCAATCTGCACGTTGATGTAAAGTCAATGAATAATAAATGGCAGATGTTAGCGCCCGTCCCGGTCGTGTGTTCGCTGCGGTTTGCCCGGCTTTGACGGAGGTTCAGGCTGGAAGTGGAGATGGAAGGTTGTTCCTGCTTTGATCTATGTTTTAGATGAAGAACAACAGATGGCAGACAAATCAAAAGTCTGGGGTTTTGGGGAAAATTAGAAAAATGAGGGAGAATTGCAGTAGTTAAACTAAAATATACTATTGGGATTCTGCACTTACATGCTGCTGCTGAATGAAAACATGGTCTTTAACCTCGACCAAAGACCTCGTGTGTCTTAATCCTAACCTCAGATGAGAGTCTGTATGGAAACCTCGGACTCTAGTGTCAAAGTCACGTGCTTCGTATTCACACTTTCATCCTTGAACACGCTCATATCACACATATATCAGTTGACTTTCATGTCAGGAGGCAGAGCTGATATAGGGTATGTTTGAAGGCTGCCAAGCCACTGACAGCAGTTTGACAAGGCGTTTCAAAATTTGTAAGAGTGACACCACTGGTTATTATAAGGGTCGACCTCTGGACAATGGAGACTTCAGGACATCTAATGCTGTGTTTGTGGTAACAAAACTAGGTATTTTTAAGTTTTCCTAAAACCTGACCAAGTGCTTTTTGTGGCCAGATACACAACATGCACCATAAATTGAAAAGTTGCAACATAAAGAAGTGTAAAGTTTGAACATATCCGGTGTTTTGCAGAAACGTACATCACCAACATTTGCTCTGGTGATTGGGTTGGTTACATAAATATTAACCTGACTCTCGCCAGATGAATTTCGTTCCGCCTTGCTCCACTCATCCATCTGGGATCGCTCCATTGGAGATGTGTTTCAGAAGGCTGGGCCTTATCAAAAATCCTTGCATATGATTGGATAAACCACTTGCCTGTCATCTTTATTGACGTGCTACTTCAACCACTCACATCAAAACCAACCTGTGACGTCGATGAGAGCGACAACGTTCTTTTAACGAAAAAATATTGGGTAGATTGGACAACACGGATGAAATAGCAGCATCAATGTTGACGCTTGCTTCCTCGATGCGAGCCGCCATTGTTGTCTGAATCAAAACAGTCGCTTCTCCGCTACGTCACATCTATGAAACTCCCGCCCGGCGGTCCTGATTGGCTCGACCATAAAATCTGGTGCCGAAATCCCTCCCAACGGGAGCGATCCCAGATGGATGTGAGTGGAGCTAGGTGGAACGAAATGCATCTGGCGAGAGTCAGGTTACATAAATATAGCGCTTCATTCAAAATAAAACACCAACTATAACTTTTAAAACCTCTGAACATGGTCATTAACATAATTGGGCAAACTATTTTGGTATTATTAATGTATTTTCAAGGAGACTGGTTGGGTAATACTCCAACAAATCTGCCTTGGATACCTTGAAGATACTGCAGGTGTTATGGTTAAATGCTTTGATTGCTTCCTTGGGAGACAGTTCTACATTTTTTATGCCCCGGGTTCGTAACTTTGACAGCAGAACAGAACGACATTGTTTTACCTCGATCGTCAACGCAGAAAATAATGTGACTTTCACTTCCAGGATCGTAAAATGATTACGGCATCGCTGTCGTAGAAACACACCGAATGAGAGACATCTTAACGGTGCCGAGTTTTGCAGTATTACAAATTAACTATGAGCGTTTTTTCCCCCCCTGGACCAGCTACCGTTGGCTTCCTGCCTGAACATGTCCTTATTCATCCAATCCGCTGGTCTATCAAGCAGCCGCTATAATAGAGACAGAGGTTGTTTCATTATTAAAGAGTAATTCATAGAATGGAAATGCAAATGGCCCGTAAGTTTTAGGTCAGCGCAGGCACATGAACTATATCACATATTACACATCCAGGCGCACTGTAAGCTTGTTGCAGTGTGTCTGTTGCATTATTAAAGTCCCCTTTTTGCCGCCTGTTACTATCGCTGATACAGACGGCCCGGGGCTACAGTGTGTTTTAGAGCAGATGGAGAAGGGGAGGGGAAGGAGGGAGGGAGGGAGGGAGGGAGGAAAAATGCAAACAAAAAATGCAGAAACACCAAAATCCCTCTGGGTCACATGGTCTACAAACAGAGGGTGGGGGGAAAAAAAGAGGAAACCGAAAGCGGTACAAAGAAAGGTAAGGTTAAAACTAGCTCCCGGCTGTATGTTAATGCTGGGAGGGATGGAGGGAGGAGGAAGAGGTGGTAGAGGAAAGGGAGTGAAATGAAGGTTAAGAGGAAGTCGGAGGGATGGAGGAAGAGGAGATGAAGGGCGGGAGGAAAAAAAGGGGATAAAAGAGAAAAGAAACGAGCATCGCCTTAGCTTGTATGTTCAGGGAGAGAGAGAGGGAGGGATGGTAATTGCTGCAGGTTCAGCCAAAGAGGCAGAGAGGGGAAGAAAGAAAACCGTAGGAAGGAATGAAGGAATGAAGGCTGAAGGCGCTGTGTTCACGTTTAACCTGGCCTGGCGCTTACTTCAATAAAGCAGCGTCTGTATCTGTCAGAGCCCAGGGCGACACTGTACATCACACACACAGGATAGAGATACAGTGTGAGCAGACAGTCGGGGAGCAGCGGCGGCATTCATCGAGCCGAATGGAGCAGCGCGGTGTAAATGTTGTCTGTTTGTCTCTCTGGGGAATCTTTAAGTGCTCAGATTCAATCTGCTTCAAGCTGAGCCACTGGGAGTACACCACATACACTTAAAACACGCAGGCGATGCATCCACAGGGCTGCAGCCGATGTTCAATACTGATTGGCGAGACGCGGATAAACAAAGCCCGACACTCTGTCGTTAGAGTCTCTCCTGTTTGAGGATTTTATTTCTCTATTGTACTTTTAAAAGAAATCTCTGTGGGGGGTTTGACTGTTTTGCAAGCGATTGGAGGACGTCACCAGATGCTTTCACTATTAGAAAACAACTGACAGGTTACCTTTTGCAGCCTACAAGTTCTGCTCGGTGTGAGATAGTTTTCCCAACTTTTGCTTCCGATGGAAACTTGGCAATGAACTTGATGCCTCAGCTGTTTTTATGTTTTACACAGATTAAGCATTTAAGCATTCATTAATCCATGACAACTGGACATCTGGTTATAAGGTGATGAAGATCTTTGGATGATCATTTGATGGCCCTCGTGGTGAGACTGATCTCTCAAAAGAAATAATAAGTCAGTCTGCTGGATATTTCGACTCTGTGCGCAAAAAAAATCTAAACATCGTTGATTCATTTTAAATAATTTCATGTGTTTACACATAGAAAACTAGAGTTTACTACCAGAAAAGTTGTCAGGTGTCAGAGGAGAGGGGCTCAGCTTGTTGCTTGAATGAAACTAGCAGGTCCACCTTAACGTTCAGTCCACCTTAAAGGGATATTCCGGTGTAAGTTTAATCCATGGTCTAACACACCTTGACACCGAGTAAGACTCCCCCTCGAGAGGTCAAGTTAGCTGACCGCTAGCAACCTCAGAAAAGATCATACATACACAATCATACATTTTCATCCTTGAGCTGCAGAAATCTACTGCACTCGGTAATCGACTCGTCAGGGCTTCCCCACACAGGCAGGCTGCTGGAGGAGAGGGTGAGTTGTGCTGTGTTTTTAATACAAATCCAGCAAAGCTAGCAGATGTTTGATGCTTCGTACTGTGTGCTGGGACTGTACATGTACTGTTGCTGAAGTTTGCTGCTGTTCTCACCATTATTTGTGGCTTTTTGATGGCGGTTTCTAGTTGGAGACATAAGCTGCAGTGTATTGTTATCGTGCGGTCTTTTCTGAGGTTGCTAAAACTAGCTAAGCTAGCAGTCAGCTAACTTGACCTCTCGAGGGGGAGTCTTACTCGGTGTCAAGGTGTGTTAGACCATGGATTAAACTTACACCGGAATATCCCTTTAAGTGACTCAGGGTTGAAGTTAACCAACTCCAGAACTTGGCTTTTTGTCTTGAGGAGTTGTAGCATTTATTCACCGACAAATAACCTCAACTGTACACACACTGCGCTGCCACGTTCACCGCTAGTCCTGCTTCCCTTATACTCACACTAGCAAACTTCACACCCTCTACCTGTGCACTGACTGAGGCTACTTGTCGCACCTTTGAGTTTAAAGACGTCTCAAAATTACAGTTAAACTCTCCGGATGACGAGGTCGGCTGAGGAGTCAAACTTAGACCCAAAGAATTGGCTGAAAACGTGCAACACACATCATATAGAAAAGCAGAATTCAGTCGATTTATTTACAAGATGACAATATTGAAAACCTTGCACACACACACACACACACACACACACACACAGAACCCCAATACGTACAAACACACATCACGAGTATTGGTCCCTGGTGTTCTGTTCTGTTGGTGGGTTCGGTAAATGGTCCAGTGACTGAGAGCTTCTTCACATAGCAGGATGTAATTAAAATTCCCCTGTGTGTGTGTGTGTGTGTGTGTGTGTGTGTGTGTGTGTGTGTGTGTGTGCGTGCCCGTGCTGCAACAGTGATTAAGACTGCAGCAGAAATAGAGCTTCTTATATGAATTGATTTTTATGCTACACTCTCCTCTTTCTTCCTCTCTCTCTCTCTCTCTCGTCTCCTTGTTCTCTCGAGCTGACTCCTACTCTTTCTTTATCTCTCCTTCCCCCCGAAGCCTCCCCCCCCCCCTCCCCTCCCCTCCTCCATTGCTCCCCCAGATTTGTCTGTATCTCACTCCCCATCGCTCTTTTTTCTCACGCTTTTACAATCCTGCTGACTGTATAAAAGCTGAGAAGTGGTCTTATTTTTAACTTAGTTCTAAGCGGGCGGATGCTCGGTAAACTTGGACTGCTCCCATTCTTGTCTTAACACTTAATTTTCCTCATAAACCTAAAGCTCCACTTGGCTGACCCAATATCACATCAATGTAAAAACACAGGGTTGTTCCGCTGTGTATTTTTCACACGTAGAAGAGGTGAAACGTGACACTGACATGATATCCTCTCGTGGATTGCTGGGTGTGATACTTGGCTCTGAGTGCCTGTTTGAAAAACTGAATGAATCCAACTTTGGGTGGATGCGGATACGTTTGCTCAGTGATGACTGAACAAATCTCTTTCTAGTGTGGTATATGCCATGTTTTCTACGGGTAAACAATCTGCAGTCAGCTACAGAAATAGTGAAATAAAGCCACTACAGCTAAATACTATCAAAGGACGGTGTTTAATAAGCACTTGACTCAATATCAGCATGAACTGTCAGCGTGTTCTGTCCCGGAGTTGTGTTAAAATGCATAATGCTTATTAAGTGACATAACATTTATAGGTACAACGTGTACAGAGTAAATCACACCAACAGTTTTTCATGCAAAAATGGAAGAGAGTGTTGTTTTCAGCACCTCAAATACGGACATTTCCTACTTTTCTCTGTCTTTTATCGTATTAAATTAAATGTCTCTTTTCTGTGTATTGAAAATCCTCGAGATATTCAAAGACATGACCCTGAACTTTTTGAATTCTCTACAAGGTATTTGGAGAGAAAAGATGCTCGTCATATTTCCTTGAACATGCATATTCTTGGCCTAGCGCAGTCCTTGCCCTGTAGAAGAAGCCGTATGAGTTGACCCTGGGATAATTTAGCCCCTTTTCACACACTAACCCCTTTCACACAGGAGAAGACGCATTATCGCAGCTCCGCATTAAAGACGAAAAGGGGCGTGACGGTGTACGTCATGATGATGACGTCGGTGTGTTTTCAAGGTGTTTCCCCGGTGTCCCCCTGTCAATCTAAACCCGCGGACAGTTTATAATCATATGGATGCTGTTATGATGTGTAGTGATTGAGATCCTGACCCACCAAACATCCTGGAAAGTGACAAAGTTACGTTTTTCGCTCTAAATTACATAATTAGCCTACATCAGCATCAATAAACTGGACGCTGTCTGACTCGCGGGGACGGAGGCTGTCTTCCGGGGGAAAGTTCACTGAAGTCTCAGTCGGGAGGGCTGACCACAAACACTCGGTGAGTTTAAGTTTTTTGCCGGTGACAGACGCTGTTTTTTGGGCAGAAATGTGTCGGTCAGACAGACTGGAGGACAGACAGGAGGACAGAGGCTTCTCCACGTATATCTGCGGTATTTTTTTCCTCATATAAGTTGCCAGAGACAGTTACAGTTACTACGTTACTGTTGTTTGGTCCTGTAACGTTGCTTTGTGGGACATTTCTCTATATTTAGTTGAGTGAAGGACCTGTGTAGTTAACCGACCGTCCGATCGACACGCCCTTGATACGCGAAGCCGGCTTATCCGTTCACACTGGCTTGGTTCGCCAATAATGCGGCCCTGACACTACCTCCAGAGGCGTATCAGCGCCGGAGCGAAATTTCACTCCTTGCCGCATCGGAGAGATTCACACTGGGACGGATGCGGAGAATTGGTGCACTGAAGCCGCACCCAAACAGCAGTGTGAATGGGGCTACAGATTGTTAACCCAGGGTCAACCTAAGCCGCTAATGCTAACACAGCTAATGCTAACATTTGAATTAATCTCTGCAGAAAATCCTAACATTAACATCCTCAACCTGGTTCCATCCCAGATTTATTCAATAATTCAAATTGATCTGATGTCGTGTCCAATGATGGCTATTTTCACCGATCAGAAAAAAAGCTTGGTCGTTAGGATTAGGAGTCGTTGGCTCATCTTCCTCACCACCTAGCTAGCTAACTAGCCACCAACATCAATAAAAGAAAGAACAACGACTGGGAACCCCGAAAGTCTGGATATGAATGTTAATCAACTCACAGAAATCACATTGTTTTCCTGAAAAGCTGCTGTGTCAAGTGAAAATTAGGGCCACAAAGAAGAACGGATGCATCATTTGCAAATCATTTGTTTGGGCTAAAACATAATAAAAGTACCCTCTGAAGCAGAAAACTGATTCGAAGTAGTCTAATTATCCGGATACAATAAGACGGCATTAATCTTAAAATTGAAACAACGATCTAGACTAAAATGGGGCAATTACAAGATGTGAAGCTTTTACATAATTTCACGATTAAAGGCAGAATGAGATCCATTAAAGATGCAGGCTGGTGTGCTCACCTTCAGGAAAATAAAAGACAGTATTAGACGGGAAAGAAATCACATAAAAACCGACGCCGCTCCTGTAATTTGGCAGGGATTGTTAATTTGTTTGTGTCTTTTCCAGGATGTTATACGAGCTGCGAGCCTTAATGGCTCCAGCACTGGAGCGGCTCCATCTCTAAAATTACATTTAATTTTTAGTTGCCGGTGTGTCGTTGTTGTTGTTGATCCCGTCGTGTTGTTTGAACAGCTTTCATTTTCAGCCGCGGTTCGCCGTGTTTTTTCTGCTGAGTGTGCCTTTGTTAGCTGCGAGCCATAATGGAGTCAGCAGTGCAAAACATCCCCTTTTTTTTCTGAACGTATCACCTGTCTGACGAGCTGCTGTTGCTCTCGCTGCGCTGTAGAAACGTTTGTAATTTGTTTATTGGACATCTGATACGCTCGCTGAGTTCTGTCGAGTTGACGAGCTGATGCTAATAACAAAGTGCACTACTTCTCTTTATACGAGCTAATTGCTTACTCAGAAGACTTTAAATGTTGGGATACTGATAACATTAGTCTGTACTGATGGTTCCTCATTGACCTGCACATATTTCTGTGTAGATACTAATATCAGTTCATATTTCAGTTCATATCATAATGAGCATTTTCATGTAGCTAGATGATAATCGTGTGGCCCTTTTAAGGCCGGCACACACCGGCTAAAACGTCGGACGTCCGAAGCGTTTGGAGAGAGTCGGACGAGTTTGGGAGCTGCTCTGTTCAGTCTGATCCGACTGAACATGTGAAGTCGGCCGTCTGAGGTTGGACGCCGTCGGATACTCTGATTGGTTGTTAGCCAGCTGTTCAGTGACCATTCTGATTGGCGGTGTGCCAGCGAATCAGCGCGGCGTGTGGGAGGGGCGGCGGAAGTGACGATGGTAAACAAACCACATAAACAGAGACGGCACAGAGTTACAAACAACACTTCACCGTTCGTTATTTTGGGGATAAACCAACGTATGTTTGGAAGCCATGGCTGTGTGGACCGAGGACTTTGAGGAGCAGCTGGCTGCCCTGGTGGAAGAGAGACCACCGTAATACGACATCACGCAAGTAATGCTGAGCTAACACTGTGTGTGCTTTGTTCTGATAAGCTACGGTCCGCACTCCGTTCTGTCATTTCCTGTTTTTATGTTTTGGGTGACTGGCACGAGACTGGCGCCACCCGATGTTTAGGAGACTTATTGCATTGCAACGTATACGGTACTGTGTAGCCGGGGCGGTGTGTTTCAACGCAACTTTTCTGCCGGACGGGTCAGACAGGAGGCGACGGAGTGGTCGGAGAAGGAAGTCGGCCTTGGGCGGTGTGTGGGGGCCTTTATAATGAAAGGGACTGAGCTAAAGTTAGCATGCTAACCAGCTAGCCTCGGCCGGCCCTCTCACCTGCAGCCACTTTGTACCGCAAACAGAATAAACCCACTAAAAGTTAAATGAGGAGGATATTTTTACACCTGTTTTCCTTACTGAACAGAAAAGTAGACCGTCAGATTTAGATTTTCTCTCTTTTAACCAAGTTTTGTTTCCTCGTTCGCTTCCTCCCAAAACACACTGACCCAGTTTCCCAACAGCAAACTGAGTCGGGGAGGGAGTGCTCCCAGTTTGCAGATTCATATTTACATTTCTCCTGAGAGTTTGACTGATGGCGGCTGTCTCCTCTTCATCGGGTGTGAAAACAAAGTGTGCGCGGCGGGCTGGGCCAGGCCGGGCCACTCCGCTCCATCAATCAGTCCAGCAACCAGGAGACAGCGGACAGCCTCAGGGTTTAATTCAGGGTTGAGGGGGCTCAGGGTCCAAGGTCGACTTTATTACCCCGGCTAGAATATCCTGTTGTTGGGAGAAAAACAGGAAACACATAAAATGTAGAGTATCACAGTAACGACAGTTACACGTGGTGAGACATTTCACTCCCTCAAGAATATTTGAAGTGACCAATTAGACAAGTTGACTGCTTCATTTAATCAGCTTAACACCTTCCAGCAGTTCTGAGGTCACTTTGTTTCGATTTAAATATATTTTTTATGACTCGAAGAAAGCTTCAGTCACACCGAACACAAACGAGGACGCTGGTTCGGTGTTGCGGTCCACAACGGCGTCTGATGATCCGTCTTCTCTCGACATTTGTCACAGCTCTGAACATGAACTCTCTCGCTGTCACACCCGCCTCCCTACAAATGAATTTCCTCCATCACAGAGACTTTAATTCATTTAATTTCCTTTTCAATTTCAGCCCGTGCACGTTCGCGTTTGACTGTTTCTCTCGATGATTGATACAGGTACACATGGTGTGGCGAGTCATTCATCTCAGCCCTTCTCTGTGTTCAGTTTCTCTTTATCTGAATATTTCCGTCTGTTTGTTTGAAACATGTGTGTAGAGTTTGTAAAATACCTCCTCAAGGTTTGTTGTCTTGCACGAATTTGAACTTTTTATTCGTCATTACATTTTATGTTTATATTTTAAGTCCCAAGGGAAAAGTAATTTCAAGTCGAGGATTGAATTTAAATTCTTCATTTGAAATGTACTTTGTTTACATGGACGTGAGATTAAAATGAGCAGTCCAGTAAATACTGAGTGAGGGAAAATGTTCCTTCTGCAGAACATTAACATGATTTTATTGCGAACCTTTAAACCTCGGGTAAAGACGTAATTTTGAAGCGTGCCACATATTCTGCACTTTAACTTTCGAGGAACAAATGGAGGGAAATTGCTTTCCACGGTCGGAGGACTTGTTTTTTCCTGTTTCTGTCCCTGGGGTCCAAACTGAATTAGGCAGAGGAGCTTTCAGGCCCGGTGCTCGTCTCCGCTTAACTCTTTTGGAAAAGGACTTTTAAATTGAAAAGGCTAAACTTTCTGTCACTCCATCCATCATTCTGTTGTTTTATTTTTTTCTAATCTCCTAAACTTTTTTTGATCGATTTGATGGCAGTTTTCATACTGTTGACATATTTCCTCTTCCTTATTCTTCATAATGTGTTTTTATTTGCCTTTTCTTCATCCTGAAAATAGTTTTTTAAATAGAAAACATTACTATCATGCTTTTATTCTTCTTATTTCTGATCCCGTGTGCAGCAGCCCGGTGGTTCGGTCCGTTTTCCGTTGAAGAATGTCGCGGTGATGTATTTCTGCTGGCTGCAGTCCTCAGCGATCTTCAGGCGCTGTCTCTATCGCTGACAGTGACTGAGTGCCTCGACACCGCTCCGGCCTCTGATGGAGCACACCGACCGCTTTTGTGAATGAAACTGTGTGTGTGTGTGTGTGTGTGTGTGGGCACCAAAGGCAGTGGAGGAAATTGAGAGTAAAGAAGGATGGAGAGGGGTGAGAGAAAAATAACTTATTGGTTTTCTCAACAAAATTGGAAACTGTGAATGGAGTGTGTGTGTGTGTGTGTGTGTGTGTGTGTGTGTGTGTGTGTGTGTGTGTGTGTGTGTGTGTGTGTGTGTGTGTGTGTGTGTGTGTGTGACATGGCTCTATGTTGTATTTGTGTGAGTGTGTGTTTGTGTGAGAGAGAGAGAGAGAGAGACACACATTCAGAGATAAAAGAAGACAAAGAAATACAGAACATTTTCTTTCTTCGGCCCCTGCTGTCATTTCAATCCCTTGTTGTTCTTGTCTGCAACAAAAATAGTGTGTAATGTGTGTTTTTTTGTGCCTGTCATCATTAGATTCATTGATCCGGATCAATTTATTGCATCGAATAGCATCAATGCAAAGTGCAAATGCAAATCACTGATTCATATCGCCACCATTGTTAAGACGCTGCTAAAAGAATGTGGTCAATGTGGCCCGATCACCTCTGAATGTGAGTGATCAGATCTCAAATGCATCTTCAGGGTATTTCACTGACTACCAACTGAAGGAGCAATGGATTATTTTAATTTCAAATGGTGAGTTAACCTCTGGAGGGTCTTCCAGCCTTAATTCATTTTTATTTATAAGATTTAGCCCCTTATAAGAACATAGACATACACAACAGTGCAGTGCTGATACGACGCTCATCCGTAACCTTGTGACGTGACGGAGGCAGAAGCTGACTGCTGGGAGATTTATGTGCGTAGCTCTATTAGGATAGTCCTTCCTGTTCACATTAACTGATAGACTTTCCTCTGCTGTTCATATTCCTTATGTCAATGGTCATACCTGTTTCTGCTATCTGACGTAAAGCAGATACATATTATTCCCATCCACAGTCCAAGTACCTGCAATAATGATACCGGCTAATGGAGTGGAAAGCTTCCTGTGCACTAAGAGCTTCTCTGCAGGTTAATGAGCTGTGTGTGTGCGTGTGTGTGTGTGTGTGTGTGTGTGTGTGTGTGTGTGTGTGTGTGTGTGTGTGTGTGGGACAGAACCAGTTAAACTCCATCATCGGGGTTTAATAGGAATAAATTAAGATAAGAACAGCCCATTGTCTTAGCAGTATGCATTATGTTATATATGTGCACTGCTGCTGCTGCTTTTAGCTATAGTGCAGAGAGGCGAGAGGAGGAGGAGGAGGAGGAGGAGGAGGAGGAGGAGGAGGGTGGTGGTGGTGGTGAGGCACGAAGAGGAAGCAGACACCAAGACTAGCCTTAAAGAAAGCTCACAACACTGAACCATGCCGTGGTTAAAGTGCACAAAGATATATATCTGTATATCCCCATATCGAATTTGAATTTCTGCCAGTTCAGGTCGTCGTGCAGCTCCACGGTCCGATCTTGCACACAGCTGCTGTTAAAACTGCAGTGAGCTGATTTGAATATGACTGGAGTAGTGTTTTACATGTCGTGCCCTTAAACTGCAGGCTCGACTGAGACTGTGCTGTAAGAGACCATATTGTTGGCATCTTGCAGCCATCTGTGGCTCCATATTTTCCTTTTTTTTAAATGTCTTACTTCCTAGTAGAACTGCAAGAGTGATGCTCCCTCTCTCTCTCTCTCTCTCTCTCTCTCTCATTAGAGAGACTATTCTTGTAAAGTTTGTTCTTTCGGCGAGGGGTGTAAATCGCAAGTTTCATCTTGATATGATACTATATTGATTCATGAACAACGATACGATATTTGCTGATATCGCAAAGTCTGCCACAATACGATTTCGATTCGATTCGATACATGGGCCTGCGATCGATATGAGATGATGCCATATGTCTATTTAACACAATCAGTTACATTTATATCGACTCACAAAAAGCAGCTCAAATATGATTTGACAGTTTTACTGGACATATTATGTTATCAATGTTCCAGGACAGAAACAGTGACACAGACGTGCAATTGGAATTTCAAAATAAAGGCGTATCTTAGCGATGGTGGCGATATAAATCGATGTTTTCACATTGCATCAATGCTGTTGGATCCTTGATCATTGAATCGATATATCGATCTGGATCGATGTATCATTACACCCCTACTATCTGTGTGTACTGTTTGTCAAAACCTCCATCGCCACATGAAACAACACCGACATCCTCCGAGCTAGCAAACCTACACGCTGCAACGCTAACTTTGTCGCTAACAGCACGAACACAAACCAGCTAGCAGCTGTTAGCTTTTCTTTTGCAGGGATTTAGCCACTTCAATGCCAGGGCTCACCTCCCCACCTGCAAACCAAGCTTCCCCCGACACTATTTTACAGCTGCATCCCTGGTTAAATGCTGCCCGAGACGATTGTGATTGGTTTAAAGACATGCAAGCGAACAGAATGAGGATGTTCTTTGAATACACTTGATTGGGCTCGTCAAAAATCTCAAAAATCTACATCTTGCAAAGTGTGTCAACAATACAACCTTTTTTTTCCTAAACAAAAGATCTGCAGGTTCTCCAAGAATGTAAGATTTATAAAATGTTCCAGAAATGAGTCTCTCTATCTTGAAATATAACAGAAAAGACGAGTCACCGAACGAGTAGAGTTGACTCCTGCAGGATATTCTCATGGAGAAAGGTTAATCTGCTTTTGAAACAAGTGAAATTATATTATCCCACAGGCACTTTGACTCACAGCGGGGCGTTATCTTCCAAAAAAGTCTCACAACAGGCGAAGCTACATGTGTGAAATTTTCTCCGTCCAGCGCCTTTATTGATAAAACCCTAATTTAAGCCTCAGCGCAGGCTGAAGGCCCGCTGCTAGACAATTTTCTTCTCGGCCTGTTGATTTCATTGGATGTCAGCCAAGGTAACCCTCTGAAACATGCCATGAATTCACCGTGCACATCCTCCTCTTTGAGGCTGCTTCCTCTGAGTGATAAAGGGAATGGGAAGTCATTAGAGTCGGCTCAGGATGACTGTGTCTGTGTCAGCCGAGTTCACGGAGAGTAAATGTAATGATAATTGTGTCAAATAACGTAATCACAATGAGATTTGACGAGGCCTGAACGTCTGTATTGGTTGTTGAGGTGATAAGTTGAGGTTACACATTTATGTTTGTGAAAGACAAGGAATCAGAGTGATGCTGCGTGTGTGTGTGTGTGTGTGTGTGTGTCTCTTTAATCTGTTTGTTTTTAAAATGTCTGCGTTGTGGATTCGCTCATAATTTTTACGCTTTCGTGTCTGTGCTCATGGCAACTGTGTGTGTGTGTGTGTGTGTGTGTGTGTTGATCTGTTTAAGTAGCTCTGGTCCATTAGCGAAGGCTGCTGCCGTAAACAGCTGTGTGTTTTGGTCTCAGGTGGACGGCGCAGTGGTTGCCAGGCTCTCCATCAAACCCCAGGGAAACCAGGTTCTTTATATGGAGTGTATCTCTCCGGTCTATCTACAGTATTTATCTCGCTCCATCTTTAAAGTCCCTTAGCTTCAGGAACTCTTCCCCTCCATTTTATGACTTTGATTTAAATGAAACATTAAAGATTACCTCACCTCGAGACTGAATCCTCACCATAAAGCAGAAATAGACGACTTTTCAGCTTCCCTCCATCACAGCGTTTCCCTGTGGTATTACTTTCGGGGCCTTAGCAAACATGGCAACCGCAGCCTGGCTACTGTCGTAAGCCAGAAACATCAGTAAGAATCCCGGTTTGACCTAGAAACCCTGATCTGAGTGCTGTGAAAAGGAAGAGTAAAACACTCGGTTGTGTTAATAAGTCAGCAGGTTTTCTTTCTGATCTAGTAGAAAGAATGGGGGGAACTGGATGCCCGTCCGTTCTCTCATGTTTTACCTCAGTCTTCTTCTGCAGTGTAGAGTTTCAACGGTTGTTCCAGTTCTGTTTCAATTGAAAAAACAACGCCTCTTCCTGGTTTGGTTGCACAGTGGCAGACGTGCTTCCTTTGTGCCGTACATCAACCCTAATTCTTCCGGGAAAAGAGACGGAATTGCAATTAGTAGCAGCAACGCTTGTATAGAAACCAATCTGTACCAAGATGGTGTCATTTTTCTACGCCGATGACGCTGTGCAATCAGTATTTACCTCAGAACGATGCATTAAAGCAAGAAAGTCTATTGTCTGTTGCCAGATTAACATAACTAATTGTTGCTGTAATCTTCACGTTCTCATCCTAAACCCAGACTGTCATTGAGAGCGGTTCGCTCAAAACAATAATCGTCCTGCCATTATAGCTCATTTATTAATTAATCCAATACAAGCCAGGGGTATAAATGCAGAGACGATAACACAGATGATGAATATTGAATGAGATGTTTTATCTGTTGTTGTGTGTAAGTGGGCAGCTCTCTGGTGGACTGGTTGCTGCTGCTGTCTGAGGTGGACTCCTCCAAATGAAATGCTTTAACAACTCCTGAGGAGAACTCTAAATTGAACATGTCTCTCTGTTGTAACTGGTTTTCAATCTAGACCACAATTCTCTGTTGTTGCTCTTAGAAATGAGTCAACTCATCCCCTTAACTTACAACATGGACATGAAAAAAAGCTTTCCTCCTGAAAGTAGGCTGCTGTTTGACACGTAGTCAGGTGCATACTGACTCGGGAAGATTTGACTGTGACTTAAAAAATACAGTTGAAAATATGTCCTATGTCCTTCTTTTATGAACCATATTAACAGATCAGTCTCTTGTTTTTTCCGCTGCTCGAGGAATACATCAGTGTGTGGATCACCCCTCCGTTCATATCAATAAGCCTACATTACTTTCCTGTCATGAGAACAACAACAACTCCTAGTAGCATTGCATCTCGTACGTCAAACAATTACAAACCCTGTAGTTTATGATTTTCTTTACTTCCCCAAAGATTGAAGTGACAGTAAAACAAGAGATCTGTGTCTCGAGGTCATCTGCAGGGAGGATGAAAATGGTCAACTGTTGAACCTCGCCGGTTAGTTAAGGATGTAAATGTCGTGTGCCGAGTGGTGGCTGTAGATTGAAGCGAGTTAGGAACGTTTTTACTGAAAGAGAAATATGTCTCTACTAATAAAACACTAACTTTTTGAATGGAGTTTGGTTCAACAGTGTATCCACTCAAAAGACCACCAGGAGCAGAGGGTGATTTAATTTTATATTTTAATATGAACCTTGTAAACAGCATAAAGTAACATAGGAACTGGGACTAAAACCCACCTGTTTTCTACAAATTATTTTCAAATATTAAAAACAAGGCTTAGGTCAACAAAAACATAATTATTTCATGAAAATTGTCTGGTCGCATATGATTGACAGGCCAACTATAGTTGCTGGTAGGCCTAAATGTGTTAGAGGGGACACAGCTGGTCCACCACAATGTCTGACTGAAGATTTGACCCATGTTTTTATCCCAAAAACAGCCTGAAATTTTAAGAAATATAACAGATAGTATCATGGTCTCTATTCTAAACCGGTCCGTGTCCACGTAAATATCTGCAGTGACTGAGAAGACTGATGAGAGGTGAGAAATTCAGTAAAAAGAAAATAAACAATGGCCGTCTCTCCATCAGTAACAGGTACAAATAACCACAAACTGTACGTGTTGAACGGCAGATCAAATGGCGTGTTTGTGTTTTGTGTGTGTTTTCGTGAGAGAGAAGACAGATCTCGGCGCTGAGGGGCTCAGGAGATGAGAGGAAAGTGTTCGTGTGAGCCGACCGATGCCCTGTTTGGTGATGTTTTATGTTAATGTGGTGACTCCCTCTGGGTATCGGGTCAGACGGAGGAGCCTCCCCGGAGAGCAGCAGAAAACAGAATCCAGCTCCTCAGACACATCTACACCCCGCTGCGATATTACTGCTGCTGTCGCTGTTGTAATATTAGGAGTAACAGCATTAATCGGTGAGTCAGAGAGAAACAAAGGGAAGCACATTTTCGTCGCCACAAGAGGGCACCACCTCCACAGCATATGTGAGGAGGGAGAAGGGAGGCGAGAGGTTAAGGAACAAGGGGAAGAGGAATGAGAGGAGTCAAATCGGGAGAGACAGGACGGAGCAGGTGAAGAAGGGAAAGAGGAAAAGTGATGAGGACTGGAGAGGAGAGGCCGATAAAGATAGAGGACGGAGAGGGGAGTATAGGAAGTGAGGGAGGCGTAGTGATGAGAGGGGGAAGAAAGGAGGAGGGAATAAAGAGATGATGAAGAAATGAGAAAGGAAGGTGAGAGAGAAACGGGACGGCGGCGAGCAAATGAGATGTATTAAGCGGAAAGAAAGGAATAGATTTGTCCTACTTACTGTGAATAATTTTTCTGGTTCTTTGGATTATTCCTCATATTTATTCTGACTGATGTGAATATATTCCACCTATTTATCATGCGGCAGCAGGACAGCTCAGGACCGGATGCATCTACGCAAACACACACAAACACGTATCTGTACTTCCACCGGTGGTGACCTTCACATGAATCATTTTTATGTTTGCGAGGACTCGACAACACGTCTCCTAAGGAATCAGTATCATCTCTCCCCCGGAGCCTGTCCTGTACAGGCTACACACTCCGCATTAACATGAGATACAACATCACATGATCCGGCTGACTGGATGCTCTGCTAACTTTTTTTTTTTTTACAAAACATTCCCACTTTGAAAAAAACGGTTTAAAAAATGGTTTCCCTGACAAAGAATGACATTTAAATTTGTCCTCAAAAAGTTGGAAGTACAAGACCAAAGACACACACACACACACACACACACACACACACACCACACACACACACGCGTCTACACAGACACACACTGCGCTCGGCTATGTAATGAATTTAAATTTTATCGTCAGTGCACAATGAATTACACAACAGACAATGCGATTAGCAGCAGACTGAACTGTTTTGCATTAGTTTATGTGTGTGTGTGTGTGTGTGTGTGTGTGTGTGTGTGTGTCACAGCGCCGTCTCCCTCCTCCTCCATACTCTCCGTTTCCTCCCTTGTGTCTATTTTCTTTTCTTTTTTTACAGAAACCATTTGTCACATTTTCATTACAGCGTTCTCGACATCCTCTCCACCTCCTCCGCCCTCTTCCATTATTATTTTCCCACCTGTTTTTATTATTTTTCTGTCTGTTTCCTGTTTGTAGACAGGACTCATCTCGCCCTCGGGGGCGTGTGTGTATCAATTCAAAGACGCCGTCTTCCATTCGCCAGTCAGCTGCCACTTTTAGCCGAGCGCTGTCCTCACTCGCGTTTTCTTTTTTTATTCAGCGACTGGTACAAGAGAAAAGTAAGACGATGAACTGAGAGACTTTAGTGTTTGTTAATGTGTCTGTATTATGGTAATCCTGCAGTGATGTGCCGCCCATTGTGGAATTGAGTTCACCGCGTTCTTTTTTCCTCTTGTCTCAACCAAACGCCCACTAATTTTCATCGACAGTCAGGCCACGTTTTTGAATAACAGAGATGTTTTTTTTTTCTACTGTGCTCGACTCAAACTGCAGTTTTTTGTTAAGGAATAGTTGATAGAACAGACTTTCATGTCTGCACAGAGACTGGAATCTAGAGGGGAACAGCTCGTCTGGTTCGGCCCAGAAGTTTAAAGATGTATATCATCTTCACAGCTCTCTCTTTTTCCTAAAGCTCACTAATCAACATGTTGATTAATGTATGTGAGAGTATTTTCATTTTCTGCTACGTTATACCTCCACTCCACTACATTTTGGAGGGAAATATCGTACTTTTACTTTACACTATGTTTATTTGATAACTTTAGTTACTAGTTAGCCAAAGCAGCTCAGCTTTCAGATCATTTATTTCATCTTCAACTGGATACAAAATCGTAGTATTGGATCTGATAATCGAGCAGGCTGTGTACGGTATTTCAACTTTTACTTGTACTTTTGACACTGGAGTACATTTATAACCCAAAAAATTACTTTTGATACTTAAGTACCCTTTACTTTTACTCAGGTGTGACTTTGGATACGTAACTGATGGTTTAAGTTTGTTATGTGGTGCGACTCTTTGTTGGCGAACATCAACTAGGAGCAGTGACTTCCTGAAGTTCCTCCTTCATTCAGTTCACTCGAGGCAAGAAATTGTGGATTACCCAAAAATATCAAACTATTCCATTCATGCAAACGTTACATTTACTGCAGCTGTTAAACAATCACAGCTTCTCAGAGTTTTATTATGAAGCAGCTTCCTGCTGCCTTCCAGTTTGTCTCACTCACACTCAGTTTGTATTAACATTTGAAAAAAAAATAATTAAGGACTGAAATGAAAGTTAACTGCATGACCACTAGGGGGTGCTGTCCTACTGGTGAGAAAAAATCAGTACCGTCCCACTTATACTTCACTCTGTGTGTGTGTGTGTGTGTGTCACAGTTTTTCAAATGAAGAGAAATCTAACACTCTTTTACCAGCCAAGGGTGTTTAAGAATTGATGAGGACTTCAGACAGGTGGCTAAGTACCTGCCAAAGTGACGGGTGGAGCAGACTGAAGCACAAAATTCTGGTCATAATTCAGTGTCAGACTTTGCATTCATTCTTCCCTCTTGCGGATAAAATGAAGACGGCAACAAACAGAAAAGAAGAAGAAAAATGTGCCCAGATTTGAATCCAAATCCATGTTTTATTCATATCATAATACCACGTCAGGTTTGTGCAGGTGGCTGGTGTCCTCAGCTTCAGGCTTCTGCTAAACACAGAGTGATAAATGATATTGTTCAGTCGTGTCACATCCACAGAGACAGACATACGTAGGACAAGAGATTAATAAAGGATGTCAGCTCTCATGTTAACTGTAAACACCAATTTCATGTCTAACATTACATTATCATACTTTGAAATCTGGCTGCTCGTACCAATCCTTCAACCACCACAGAGTTAAACTCATCATCAGTCTCCTGCTCTGCCTCATACTCCTTCCTTTGCATGAAAAAAAAGAAAACCAGGTCACAACCCAGGCTCGACCTCATATGACTGATAGCTGTGAAACGTCTAAAGTCTCTAAGTCTCCGCAGGAGGAAACATCTCAGCTGTCCCACTGTGGGTCTGATGTGAAATCCCAGCCAGAATATTTTTTTTTTTTTTGGTTAAATGGAGCTTCCCCTCAACCCCAAAATGTTATTCCTGTCTGGTTCGGTAATGTTGTTTCCAGCTCAGAAAAGCTCTACGGGGGTAAACAGCCTGACTTCACACTACAGGCTTGCTGCGAAAAACTTCAGAACTGATACAAGACGAGTTAAAAAAAAGTGTTTCCTAAGTTCTGGAGCTGTTTTGAACCCTCTAAACTAAAGTGGTTAAATTTTATTCAAAACAAACAAAATACTTTTCCCGAGTATTTTCATTTTCTGATACGTTTTGGAGGCAAATGTACCATTGGCATAACCACTAACTGCTGCTAACTGTAGCTGCCTTAGCTAGTTAGCACAGTTAGCCGTGCAGCTAGTGGATCGAATGGGGAGCTCGGGGACCAGGTGAATGTTCTTGATGAAACACGTGGCACAGGAGCTCTTGACCGGGATGAGCCGGGGCTAGCTGGTTAGCATGCTAACTTCGAGAGATAGCTCAATATAATAAATATGTAGACGTCAGTATGTCAAAACTGCTGTTTGCTCACTTTTTTGGGGATCATTCTAGTAAATTTCAACTAAGTTTTCAACTAAGATTCTTTCATATTACCCCTTTAAGCTACCCAGCAGTACATAGAGTAAATGAAATAACCTCCGTCTTTACCAGCTGTAGTATTAAGTGACGAATGCATTTATACCTCAAGAATAATTATTAGTAACACTTTGTTTATTTTCATGCTAAAACGTTTGAGTTTTACTTAGAAAGATTTTGAATAATACACTGGCATTGCTACTTTTACTTAAAGGTACAGTGTGTAGGCCCAGTTGCCAGATAAGATGTTGAAAACCACACATATGGTCACATTTGTATGTGTCATATTTCAACAGAAGGCGTCTTATCACGTTTACATTACATGACCTAACTTTTCTTTAAGTCATGCAGTTTAAGGCCAGCCAGTTACGGCAGCTCAAGTCAGTGCTACAACATTTGTAAGTGAGAAACCGCTGGATATTTTTGACTAGGGACCACGGGGTCAACATTTGTAGGATTGAAATAGTTTTTTGTCGGAACATCTCCAGCCATGTTTGTGGTAATCGTGACAGGTATTGCTGTATGTGCCAAAACATGATGTTTTCCAAACCCTAACTAAGTGGTTTTGTGCCTATACCTAACCAGAGCATAAGCACAGCGTTGTCACACAAGTGTAAAGTTTCAACATATGAGTGGTTTTGTAGTTAGCCAACATTTATTATGGCAAGTGGGTTGCTACAGTCAAATAAAGACATAATTATGAATAATATATTTCAATTCTGCCAGTATCATATCTTCAATTCATGCCTCTAATGCCCTCTAAATCCACCAAGATCTGAGTACTTCCTCCACCACTGCTACATTAGAAGATATTCCAGAGATTCCTGGACCAGCGGGAACTCTGGATTCAATCCCACATGGACCAAAGTAATCACCACACGGCAGGAAGCCTAGTCGAAAGCCAGGCATAGCACTAGCTCTGACAGGCAGATTCGAGTGGTGAGGGTGAACGGAGGAGTGTTGGAGCGAGTATTTGTATTTGTGTGTGTGTGTGTGTGTGTGCAGTCGAGTGGTGTAACTGTCAAGGGAGGCGAGGCGAGCCAAGACCTGGTGTGTGATCATCATCGCCACGGGACAGCGAGACGAGCACACGGCTTATTAAGGGAATCGCCACAGGAGGGCGAGTCGATCACGGAGCCAGTTGGAGTTTCCTCAAAGCAGTTAGCAGCAGAGAGGGCGAATGAGAGAGGGCGACTGACACGGAAACTGAAAGATACACAGAGAGGAAGAGACAGAGACTATAATCATAGAGAGGAGGGTGGAAAGAGTTGGAGACACCTGGGTATAGATGTGCAGATGACATCAAATGAAATATCAAATCACCAACTAACAAGATTGTCCAATAATGGGATCAGACTGCAGGATATCAACCCAAAAATGGGCTTTTTCTCCAAACATAGCGGGTTAGAAATGAAGTTTAGAGCTGAAAAGACAATATGTTGGTTCATTCTGCGCAATCTGTCTCAGTGAACTCGACCAATTCTGTACCTGGGACGCCACACAACCATAAAAACTCACATTTTGATCGATACGTCTTTGCTTTTTCGTGCCTGATTAGACTGTGGACACAGTTGGTATTGATCCTGATCCCAGGATTCTGTTTCCGGTCTGATCACCTTTGCACATCATGCAGGTGTCGACTGGTCAGAGCTCAACATGCAGTCCAACAGGTTCATCGAGATATAACAGAAAAAAGAGATTGATCTTGGCATCATCAGGT
Source organism: Lagodon rhomboides (assembly GCA_039737535.1). Classification (NCBI taxonomy): domain Eukaryota; kingdom Metazoa; phylum Chordata; class Actinopteri; order Spariformes; family Sparidae; genus Lagodon; species Lagodon rhomboides. The sequence goes on from CM077785.1 coordinate 32,419,573, forward strand.
CAGGTCAGGTCTTATGTTACCTGATTGTTGTGAAATTAAAATCGAAGTTCACAGCGAGGCCTGAGGATTATGCAAAGCAACAGGCAGATTGTTTCTGGTCGTCTGAGAACCACAGATGATTTCTTGACTGCAGTGAGGCACTCGCTAAAATCTTATTAAATAAATCCAAACATATCTGTATGGCTTCATACCAGCAGTGGTAAATGAGAATAGCAGAGCTCTACGTCAACAAAACTGACTGCAGTGAAGTGGAAAAAGTGGAACTGAAGGTGCAAAAAGCAATTTAGGAGAAAGATAACTGTTGTGTCTCGTTCCCAGGTCGACCTTTTGAGTCGGCAGGTCGGGCCGGACTCCAACCCAACACATTAGTATTTGACGACCTGGAAATATCTTCCAAATTGCACCTTTAAATGATGCAATACTAAGTATATGATTGTTCTGTATTGCTGAGAAGTCGAGACCGCTCTATGTGTAAGAGGTTCTTACGATAAGGAATCCCCACAGAGATATCCATTGGACTGTAGACCAAATTTTGAATAATTTATTTATTTTTTATCCCCCAGTTGACCTCCATTTTAACTGTTCAACACAAGTGTAACTAATACTATAGCTCTGGTTTACAAACAAAGCTATAAAGTGAAACTGAACTCGTTAATGATATTAGTTACGCTGACGATGTAACGATGTTTCTCCACGATTGTTCACGAGCCCTCCAGGTTTTTCATCAGAACTGAAGATATGCATAAACAATGGAAACATTATGAATACAAGTTAAACAACAGAGACGCTGTCTAGACCAAACATCTGGATGTTCAGTTCTATCATGCTGTGAGATTCATCAGTTACATCAGGGGAGCTCAATTGTATACATAAGATCAGGCTTGTTCCTGTAGACACACAGTGTGCATGTGGCTTTGACATCAATCAAAAGCTGCCAGAAGTGTTTCAATTGTAGTTTTGTAAGGTTTTTTCTGCAAATTAATAAGTAACTACATGTTGAACAATGGTTATATGTCAATCCTCGACTGTAGATGTCTAAATTATTTCACTTTCAACTTAATTTAGCCCATTTTTAATGAAGGGAAGTCTTTTCACTTAATGTCTAAATTACAGTCCCTGGGGTTATTCAGATGTGTAATTAAAGAGTAACTCCGTGCTGAATCTTGTGAGGAGTGAAACCAAAGCTGCACTGACCTCTGTGGGTGGAAATGTCTTTTGAACCTGAGATGTAACGCCACACCACCACGGGGGTTTTCCACACCGAGACCCCTCAAAGAGGCCTCAAAACGAAGCAAATGTTCTCCTGTTGTTGTGTGATTCCTCCTCAGTATTCATGAAATAACGGTCCTTTTGTTTCTGATATGCAGCTGCCTGGCCTCAGAGCCACAATACACAAAGTTAGACACACACACACACACACACTGTCTCATCAGCCTCCTAACACGCTGCATGTGCAATTATGAGAACACTATCACAGAAAAGCACAGAAAAGGAAACAGAATGACATTTTTTGGTAATTATACCACACACTCATTTTAACACACACACACGCACATGCAAATGCAATCCCACACAAATAGACAAATTGCCTTAACGGAGCACTCACACATACAACCAGTCAAAGTCCTGAGGTCATTGTGTTAATTAATTAGCCTGTACAACAACCCAGCGTGGAGTTAATTAGAAAGCCTGTCACCTCCTGCGAGTCTGCAGATATCACGGTTTCCTCGGGCCGCTTTTCAGCCACTAACTCAGCCCACACACACACACACACTTACACAAACACAGGTGGTCTTTGACACGGCCCCTGAGTGAATGATGCAGGTAAATCCTGGCAATCTGTCCATTTTTATGGGTAAGCAGGAATTTTTCTAATTATGTAACAGAAGAAAGTGAACTTGTCTGCGACCGACTGAAAAGAAATGGCTTTTACAATTTTAGACGTTAAAGCTGCTGTAAGCATTGACTGACTTCCTGTCTGTTCGGCCGTCCCCCTCCCTCCGCTTTACGTCACCACACCTCTTTTCAGGGTTCCCGCGGGGTCTTAAAAAGTCTTAAAAGCATTGAATTTATGAATTTGGAAATAATACCTTAAAAAGACTTGAAAAAGTCTTGAATTTTGATATCTGGGTCTTAAAATTTGTGCAGTATGTAACTTCTCCGTATCGCCACTGCACTAAGTACTTCCTAGACTACTTGCATGTATAATATGAAGTACTCTTACTGTGTACTTTTAGAGTAATCCTGGGTCAAAATCCTTAACAGAGAAAAAGAATAGAGTAATATTTTTATCAAAATCCTGACCAGATCACAAGAATAAGGATATTTCGCCCAACTTTGATGTGCAATATAAAACTTATTTTCCATAAGTAGTCCAAGATTTATATACCGCTGAGCTAAGTACTTCATAGAGTACTTGCATGCATAATATGAAGTACTCTTACTGTGTACTTTTAGAGTAATCCTTCGTCAAAATCCTTACCAGATCACAAGAATAAGGATATTTCGCCCAACTTTGATGTGCAATAAAAAACTTATTTTCCATAAGTTGTCCAAGATTCATGTACTGCTGAACTAAGTACTTCATATTATGCATGCAAGTAGTCTATCGGTAGAGTTCCCTGTTCCGGTATTGCCAGTGTAAGTACCAGAACAGGAGGATCTCAATCTCTTAAGTGATCCAAGAGACGGGACCGCCTTTTTATGGAGTTCTCTGTCCGTCCTGATTGAATGAAGTGGGCAGGGATACCAGGACATTTTTCTTTTTCTCTTGTACTGCATGAGCAGAGGGAGGAGAGACATGGGTTGCTTCCTGAATAATCTATTAACAGTGGTCCCTGTTGGAATATAGAGCTCTTTAACGCGTATCTAATAATACAGCAACTTTAATCTTTGTGATCATCCCTGGAAAAAACCTGAGCCGGATCAGCATGAAAATTTGACTGTGAGAACCTTTTTCCAACTGGTCGCTTTAAACTTTTGAGTCAATTTTTGCTTCTGTCTCACAGAAATTGTGCCAAAGTAAAAAAAAATCAAATTACTTCCCCTGTAGCAGTTTTTGTGCTTTCCATTCCCTCTCCTGTGTCTGCTGAGGCACCAAAAAATGATTTGCACACACACACACGTCACACTTTATTGTTTCTTCACAATATTACACAAAATGAAACGCGTGAATACACACACTCTGGTGAATATTCAACATTGCATACACACAGTCACCCACAGACACATATTCACACTCTGGTAAATGTTAGTAAGAAGTTGTTCAAAGCCTGTGGGATTTTTAGTTGAGTTTTGAATTCTCATCTCAGGCTCAGTGGGACTAATTTGAATTAAGTGAGCAGTTTGCTCCATCTAAGATTCGTCGTAGGACCAGTCTAGGTTTCACGCTCCATTTTCAGTTTTGAGAGCTACAAATGAATTCTGTTACATTTAGGTTTTATTCTTTCAAGTTTTCATTTCAGGTATTTCAGTCACGGCTCTGTTTGGAGTGATTAAGTCACCATGGCAGAAGATGTCAGAATAGATGTTTCTTCCACTCGGAGTAAGGTTTTCTGTTAATGTCCCCTTGAAAAGTATAATCTTTCTTGAGAAAAACACATCCAGGTTCTAAAAGAATCTGATCATTTCTTTGAAAAACTTAATGGAGGTTTGTAGGTGCTTTAAAGACACACTGTGGAATTATTTCTCCCATCTAGTGGTTAAATGTTATTCTGCATTCAAACGAATACTGCTCTCTAGCGCCTCGCGTTTTCAAATGTGCGTTGCAACCTGTTGGAACTACGGCAGGCGGGATGTGTCAAGATTCAAGAAGCTGTGACAACAACATGTCTTCAAACAGCACTTCATCAAGTTTAGTTTCGGGTGATGAGGTATGTTATTTCAAACAGACTTCAAACTGCAGCTGACGAGCGCGTCTGGCTGAGCTCCTCCTCCGTTCCACAGTCACGCTGGCTCTGAGTGAAAACGCCTTTAGCCTTATCTGTACCACGTAGAGCTTTTTGTCCCTCTCACCAGGTCATCGTTTTTTATAGAGCGGAAGGACATGGAAGCCTCCGTAGAGCTCGCCCGTCCTATGGAAATACAGAGAAGTGATTCTTCCCTCAGGAGGAGAAGTGAGATTGTTGGCAGAGATCATTTTACACCAATGAGGACTTATTTATGAATGAAGACGCTGATTTGAGGTAATAAATTACTTAAAACACTACACAGTGGACCTTTAAGGTCACCAACATGACTCACAGAACCATTTAAAGACATGTGGTTGAGTAAAGTTGACCCTCTTCATTTTATATATATCAACAATCGAAGTATGTTCATACTGTAGTTTGATGGTGGTACATGCGGAGTGGAGAAGTGAAAGAGAGACAAAAGATCCAAGATGAGAGTGACTGAAACTGAGCGAGACAGAAAGTGAGAGGAAGGAAAAACCGGTCTGTAAATATGGTGCGAATGAGGATACAGAGAGTCGTCATTAAAAAACATATGTAAATCCTGAAAGTAATAATGTAATATTGTGTGTAGCCCAAAGCTGATGGATTTTGCGGTGAGACGCTCTGAAGCTGGCAGCAATACAGCGCTCTCTAATATTTTTAGTGTGTTCCCATCCGTGTGGAAACAGCCACCAGTCAAATACCACCAATGAATACATATAAATAAATACATATATTAAATTCAGCTGTGCGTGTATCTTTATGTAAATGTCGTGGTTTATGTATTAATTCATTTACATTTTGGTTTTGGTTGAACACAGACGGCAGTCGTCGCTTAAAGTGCAGAACACGTTGACGGCGTCGTGGAGTTCCAGGTTATTTACTGGGGACTAATTGATGCCTTTAGCACAAACAGAACATGTCAAACAGTGAGCTAAAACAAATGTGATCACGAGGGAGTTCATGTGTGTCATCACACGGAAATACGACGACTCGCTACCTCTAGAGTGTGTAGGTGTTTCAGGAGAAGAACAAAGTTGGTGTTTGTCGACTTTACTGGGTACAGACTAAAAAAACACGGCTGACTACCTTTGTTGACGCACCAACTTTGAAATTCAATCACAAGTATTTGTTTCAGATAAGTATGACTCAGATCTCTACACTGGTACACTCTTAGAAATAAAAGTTCTCAGTAGAACCATATAAGGTTCTTCGGCTTGTCCTCATAGGAGAACCCTTTTTGGCTCCAGGTAGAACCTTTTATCAAGGTTCCACCTGGAACCTTTGAGGGTTCTACCTAGAACCCAACATAAAGGGTTATACCTAGAACTGTGTGTGTAAGGTTCCACCCAGAACCCCCCATGAGAGGTTCTACAAAGAACCCATACAGGATCTTATACCCATGCTTTCAACAATCCCTGAAGAACTCTTTCTCCAAAAAAGGGTTCTCTGGATCAAAATGGTTCTTACTGGAACCGTTAGTGTTACCAAGAACCCTTTAAAAACCCTTTATTCAGGAAAGGGTTTTTAAAGGGTTCTCTGGATCAAAATGGTTCTTACTGGAACCATTAGTGTTACCAAGAACCCTTTGAAAACCCTTTATTCAGGAAAGGGTTTTTAAAGGGTTCTCTGGATAAAAATGGTTCTTACTGGAACCGTTAGTGTTACCAAGAACCCTTTTAAAACCCTTTATTCAGGAAAGGGTTTTTAAAGGGTTCTCTGGATCAAAATGGTTCTTACTGGAACTGTTAATGTTACCAAGAACCCTTAAAAAAACGTTTCTTTGGGAAAGGGTTTTTCAGAAGCAAATGGTTCCAGGTAGAACCTCAGCCCTTGTAGAAGAACCCTTTTGGAACCCTTATTTCTAAGAGTGTAGCCCCGGTGGAGTAAGATTCAAATGATTTGGATTTGGTGAATGAAGTCTGATACAATCTTTCCTGATGTCAGCTGATACCATGTACCGATACAGATACCAGCGTATCATATATAGTTATTGTCTTTTAGCGGCTGTAAATGACGAACTCTGTATGGATGTTATGTTATGGATTTGCTTGAGTCACTTGGATATTGGCTACTAAAATCTGTTAGTTGCATACAGGTGTACAGGACAGGATCCTCTTTGTAATAAATACATGTTGTAGTATCAGATCGATGCATGGACTCCGGTGCACTATTGGAGGGATTTGCAAAACTGGTATAAGTATTGGAACCCCGATCTGTTATAATTCAGAGTCACCGTTTAACCGTTGGACTGTAGAAGGAAGCTGGAGCACACACGCTGAACTGTGAGGCGACAGCGCTAACGGCTGCCCCACCGTTCTGTCCTACATATACACAGGGTACATTAAACACATGCATACATAATTCAGCAATCGCTCTCTCACACACACACACACACACACACACACACACACACACACACACATACCATGCTGATTCATAGCATACGGCGCTCACGACACTCGGCTTATCCAGTCATGAGACTCAATCCATCCATTTGCATTGCTGGACTATGTGAGTCACTCACTGGGCATTCTGTGTGTGTGTGGTGTGTGTGTGTGTGTGTGTGTGTGTGTGCTCGGGTTGTGCTGCAGTGTGTGACAGACAGCTCAACACTATCTCTGCTGCACACACCGCTCTGCTCCTCTCATGACCCATTTAATTTCCTCTGAACACCGCTGACACAGTCCCGTTACCCATGGCAACGCATCGGGCCCCGGCACATGTGTGCTGCAAAGTTATTGTGCGTACTTATGTTATGGCACGAGAGCGTGTTTTGAGGGACGTCGTCGTGTTTATTAGAGAGAGTTTAGCATTTTTTTCTTTGAACGTGAATATTGAGGTGTGTGAACTTGAATGAGAAGTGTGTGTGTGTGTGTTTGATATTTCCTTTGTGGCTGTATGTACTTGTGTGAAAGTGTGCTTGTGTATGAACAAAGAGAAATTAGCATTTGTTGCCTCGGAAGAAGAAAAAACTACCTCACTCCGGTGTGTAAAAACATTTATGGCTGAGTTCACAAAACCCCTAAAAGAGCCTGAGAAGCACAACGTATTGACAGAATCCTTCATAATCCACAGAGATGTAAATGGAAAAAGGTGGTTGGAGTTAAATTTGTTGGAAAAACACCAGCGGTGTATCGAGGGTGCATCGCTCAGCAGCAGATGTAGTTCCAGCTTGTTGTCCTCTCAAGTGACCAAAGTGCTGTTCACACTGATGGTGTAGCGTTGGTGTCTATTTATGTTAACAGGAACAGAACATATGAATCAATAAATCTGTAAAAGTGTTCAATGTGCCAATTGTGTAGATAGCCAAGAGGCATTTGTCATAAAGATAATATCACAGTATTTTAAGGCTTTGTGGCAAAACACAACACAAAACTTGATATAAATGGCCTGGCCGACAAAAATATCATAATATTTTTGACCCAATACTTCAGTATCGTGTTCGACTATATTGCCTGGATGACTATTGGTGCTTTCAAAAAATGTAACCTTAGGAGATTTATGATAAATAAATCAGTAATGTGGATATATTGAGTAAGTGAGTGAAATGACATCACTGTAGTGTAATGTTAACCTGACTCTCGCCAGATGAATTTCGTTCCGCCTCGCTCCACTCTTCCATCTGGGCCTTATCAAAAATCCTTGCATATGATTGGATAAACCACTTGTCTGTCGGAGCCATTTGGTAGATCAAGCTCTCGCCAAATCCGGTCGGGAGAAGGGCAAAAACATCGTTTCCACCAACAAAAGCCTTCAGAGCCGTTCTCTGATGTTCTTTTAACGAAAAAATATTGGGTAGATTGGACAACATGGATGAAATAGCAGCATCAGTGTTGACGCTTGCTTCCTCGATGCGAGCCGCCATTGTTGTCTGAATCAAAACAGTCGCTTCTCCGCTACGTCACATCTATGAAACTCCCGCCCGGCGGTCCTGATTGGCTCTACCATAAAATCTGGTGCTGAAATCCCTCCCAACGGGAGCGATCCCAGATGTATGTGAGTGGAGCTAGGCGGAACGAAATGCATCTGGCGAGAGTCAGGTTAATGTAATGTAGCTTCTCAGACAGTTTATAGTCTTATATCACGTTAAAGATACATATCGTATATATTGCAGAGCCCTAAATGGTGTGTATATGGAATTAATCAGTTTATGTGACTACCTGACCAATTGCAAGGCTCACATGAGTGTTTTGTACCTGTCAGTCTGCAATCATGCTTCAGGAACCGTTTCCGTCGATGTGCGCTGACTGCATTTATTTTAGAGGCCATTTAGAAGGCACGCGCTCGACTAAGTCTTTGGTTGAAACGAAGAAGAAGAATAAAAAAAAACTCTTTCCGAAGCAATGAGGCATGTTCGATAATCGTCCAGCCTCTCCCCCATCTGAAGACTCAGCTGTTCCCCAGACGCTCGAAACACGAGATGCTGTGATTTCTGCGAGTGTTTCGAATGTATTCATGCAGACGGAGCCAAGTTGCCGTATAACAATGATGCCGTAACACAACGGCTTAATCAGCAAGTTTTCTCTCTGCAGAGCCGAGCGCTCGGGCTGAGCAGTTGCTATCACGCGTTGCAGCTCATAGTGAGGTACTGGCTTTGTTTTTACCTCACTTTCATCTCACTTAGGAGTATTGTCAGTTTCTCATATGGTTTCAGCAGCACCAACAAGTATTTCTCGCCAGTCGTTCCACAAACCGCTCGGAGACGACTTATGGAAATGCGTTTCCCCAACCTGCTCCACTTCAACTACCAGGCGCCTTTATCTCTTTCCATCTCCTTCCTCTCTTTTTTTCCCGTAGTCTCGCTCCCCTATAGGTTTCGCTATCTCACTTTATTTCTCTCTCGCTGTGCGTCACATATTTCTTAACCCCCCTCCCACGCGCCCATGTCAGGGGAAGTTTTTCAGTCAAACCAGAAAAAAGACGAACCCAGTGAATGTTCTGGAACACGGCCTGGTTTTTACACCCTCCGTTTGTTTATGCTCGCAGTGTGTATGTGCGCGTGGATTTGTGCGTATGTGCTCATTTCCCCCTGAATTGTCTCGTACGTCTTCTCTCTGGGAAAAGAGGGAGCCCGGAAATCTTCAGAAACATTCTCGGCAAAATATACATGCTGTGCGTGTGTGTGTGTAGTCGACCCAGAAGAATTAAGAGAGGCCGACGGAGAGAAAGTGTTTGCTCTGCAGTTCACATCTATAATTTGTCCTCCTCCCCTGTTTTTTCACCCTCCCTCGCTCGCTCGCTCGCTCTTCCTCTCGCTCTTCCTCGCTTTGCCATTCCTCTCCCGTCTCATTTGCCATTCCTGCCCTGCGTTCCTCTCTTGGTTAATAAACACCTATACTGGAATGTGTGTGTCTGTGACTAATGGTCTCATTTTTTTCAGTGATGCAGTGCAGTGGTAGGCTCTTGTACGAGTCACCTCGGCTATGACTTGACTCATCAACGCTACAAATGCTCTATTACAGACACTGATGCATCCGGAGAATCTCCTGCTGCGGCTCTGCGGAAAGTTCTTGGACAGTTTTTCACTCTAGAATCGGTTTAAAACAAAATATTAGTTCCTTTCAAACAGCTAACAGCACAGTGAAATGTTCCTCACGGGGATGAGTAGGCTAAGTTTGCAGTTTGACTGGGACATCTACATCACTAGTCGAGTGCCAGATTACAGAGTATGTGGAGGGTAGCTGTTGGACAAATCAGTCAAGGGGGCTCATGATGACTTGTTGAAACTTGAAAACCTGCCAGTTGACATCAATGCATCTTCGCCAGACAGTGCATACTCTTCCACTTCCTGCTATCATAATCACACGTGAACTCCGGACAATAACTAGAGGATCTGATTAAGATGTTGTCCACATTAGCCTGTTCTCACATGCAGCACACAGCAGGAGAGGAGATTGTCCATGTCAGACGTTGTTCATGCATGTCGGAAACGCTCTGCATGGTTCGATGGAGGGGCGGCTACAGACTGCTCCGTCATGATGACTGTTTTTGGATGTTAATGTCGATACCAAGTCTGTGAATATTCTCATTCATCCAGGTCATAGTTATCTCAAGGAAATTGAATCGAACGCAACTGGATTTGGTTTTTGTCTTTGAAGACGTTTCACCTCTCATCCGAGAGGCTTCATCAGTTCCTGCTCCCTTGACTAGGCTGAGACTAGTCCAACTAGCCGGTGTGGAGGTCCAGCTATTTAACCTCTCAGGAGGCGGTCACAAGGCCACTGATGCCTATGGGTCGTATGTGCTCCATTATTGCCAACGACAGTCGTTAGTATGGTCGTTGGGGAAGGTGGAAAGTTGGTCTGACTTCGTTAGTGCTCTATTGTGTTGTAACGACAGTCGTTGGAGTAACATGAGGCCCTTTGTGCACAGCCGTTGTTCTTAGAGGCTAAGTTGGACTCTTGGATGAGAGGTGAAACGTCTTCAAGACAAAAACCAAATCCAGTTGCGTTCGATTCAATTTCCTTGAGATAATGTCGATACCACATGTGCACATGGTATCCACAATAGTAAGGAGAGAGTCCAGCAGCAGTGTGAACGGGCCACATGGAAGAGCAAGAGACCGAGCGGGGAAATATTATATTATATTAAATATATATCCTATTCACACAGCCGCTGCAGAGATGCTCACTGAAAGTAAGTTTGACATGAATTAGTTCCACACATTCCCCTTTTGTATCGTGTGTAAATCTGCCTCAGGAAAATGTCATGCAAATTTATCCAAGGTGTCTCGCGACACGCCCGCTTGTCACTTTATCGCCTCGCTCTATGTTGCACTACATTATAATTTAGCACTTAGTGTACAATTCTTCTTGTTAGAGCGAGATCATTGCTTGACAGGACGAGCGAGGCTGGGGCAGGAAAACAAAAGCAAAGTAAGGGGGAGTGGGAGAGACTGATGGAGGAGGGAGGGAGGAGACAATCAGTCTGGGACAATAAAAGCCTTTAGAGGAAAAGTAAGTCTTTTGTTAGACTTTATGTGATGATTCCTTTTGAGGTTTAGGATAACAGATGAGGATGTCGACACATTTAATTTAGCATGGAATCACACCACTGGCTTGATTTATTTGGTTCAAATCAAAGAACAAAGAGAGGAAGATATACGGCTGCTGACTCTACTGGTTAACTATAATATTTTGGGCTGTGCATGAACGTCTTTGCAGATGTCTCTTGGACGTAGGAAGATTATCATACATACCTTCGTGGCTGCTTGGATGAGTAAAATATAGTTTGGTCTTTCACTTTGCATGAAATGGCACTAAGCTTCGAAGTTTGACACTGTAGGTAACCCTGTAGCGTCGGTTCCTGAAGCCCCCTTCTATCGCAGTAGTATAAAGAGTGAGAAAAGTCCATGTCAAGGCGTGTTTGGGGTGGACCGATGGGTCATATCCTGGACTTTCCCTCCTGAAAACCAGAGTTCACATCCTCTTTGTGACCAAGAGTAAAGAGTTGACATAATACCGTTAATGTATGTTATTGACGTGACTTACTTTAGGTGATGTGAGTTACAGTACGTCACATATGTCACTGAGAATGCCTGTGACGACCTCTACAGCGAATGAAAACCCAATGAGAACTTCACATAGATCGGTTACCTCCTGAGTTAGACTGAGCTTTGTACGACATAAAAAAGGAGGGGAGTTAATATTTTCTGCTCTTTTATTTGAAATCCCTTTTTTACTTTCTGATGAATGACTTGAATGTTTTATTACTCCTATAGAATGTTATAAGGATTAGCAAAATCTAGTTTTCAGTAGATTTATCAAGTGATTATATGTAATTCTCTTCATCCTGACCACATTTGGCTCTGTTGCTTCTTCAGTCAGTCAGTCAGTCCACCTTCCAAAGCAAGGAATAGAAAAGTTTGAGTGAATTTAGAGCAAAGTCAAACCAAAAAATGGGTCATGAGCCTGTTTTTTTTCCTTGTGAGTTGGCAACATGACACGAGGCTGTTTTTGATGGGACCGGTTCCCTAGGTGTCACACTTCAGACCAAATGCAAAGTGAATATTCAAGCTGAAATATGAGATGTTCAGACTCAAAGCTAATCACAAGGTGACATCAGCCGAATGCCACATAAACCAGAACGCGTGTGAAGCTGCTCTCCTTCTTCTTCTTCTTCTTCTTCTTCTTCTTCTTTTCATCATGTGGGAGTTTGCAGACATCTTTGTTAAAAAAGAAAGAAGCTTTTTTTATTATGCTAAAGTTTGGACCTGGGTTTTTTCTTTTTATTATTAGAAGGCAGAGGCAGAAGTCTGTTTAAAAACTGCAGCTTTCAAATGTCATCTTTTGAGTTTAGCTTAGTTTTTAATTATTATTTTTTTTTCTTATCTTACATTTCCTGTGCTTCACTTTTTGAATGTCTGTCTCGAACACTGTGTTCCTGACTTTTATAAATCCCTGCATCTCATCTGTGTGTGTGTTTGTGTGTGTGTGTGTGTGTGTGTGTGTGTGTGTGTGTGTGTGTGTGTGGGAGGCATGAATTGGGATTAACATTAATGCTCTAATTGTATAATTAGGAAGGGGGAAATGGTGGAGACAACCAGCGTTAATGACAGATTTGTGTCCCATAAACATGAATGTTTTATAGAAACTGACTCATTTGGGTTTTAACAATCCATGACTCATCCGGTTCTACGACTCATCAGGATGTCTGCTGTTAATAATTTGGACCTTTAAAATATTAATGTTAAGAAAACAAAAGTTTTTGCTTTTTTTTCATCGTCTAACTTTTTGCCGCTAGAGACGAGAACAGTGACACCTAATCTTGTTTAATGTCACAGTTTCAGATAGATCACACAGTCTCTTGAGTTTTATTCATTTATTTTTTTAGACACATTTTTCTCATTTAAGCAAACCATTTCATGCCGTCAGTTGTATATAATGAGATGCTAAAATCTGTGTAGCATCTATGTAAATAAGCCAAACAAAGCAACCACACAGTAACAGCGATCACCCCTGAAATATTACAAGATACATTGTTTTAAGCCCTCATACGCCTGTTTGTTTATGAAGTATGATGTTGAGTTTCAGTCCACTTTACTTTGGGTTCATTTGCCAAAAAATCACTGTGAAAACTTAGAGGCAACAATCACCCTGTTCTCAACCCCAGCGCATCACATACAAACTCTTGCCCAGTGGTCCAACGCTTCAAACTATGTGCGAAAGGAACTCCTCTAGTCTCATTGCTCAAGGCAGCCCTCTAGTGTAGTCGTATTAAGAACGATAAAGTCAGCATCAGGAGCAGATTGGAGTGGTAAGGCTGGCCAACCACAGGACTTTCACCTAAGACACCTGAATCTGAGACTAGTGTGTAACCATCAGAGAACCATCAAACCAATCCACTGTCTTCTTTGCCAGCAAATGGTGGATTGAGTTCCTGTGAGCTCCGGTCTGTTGTGGTGAAAAATGAAGCCGAGCTGGAAGAAACAGCTCTCAATTTTACCAGTCGATCTACCTTCCGACCCTCCCCTGTGGTCATGAGCTCTGGGTAACGACTGAAAGAATGTGGTTGTGGATGGTCAAAGGGTGTTTCCGTTGTAGGGTGGTCGGGCTCAGATCAGCCTTAGATATAGGGTGCTGAGCTGTACATCTGGAGGTAGCTCAGAGAAGAACTGTTCCTCCTTCACATCGAAAGGAGCCAGTTGAGGTGGTTCAGGCATCTATTCAGAAGGCCTCCTTGGCGCCTGAGTACTCACCAGAGAGATTATTTAGCTCATCTGGCCTGGGAACGCCTCAGGATCCCCCAAGAGGAGCTGGAAAGTGTTGCAAAGGAAAGAAATGTCTGGATTGACCCTGTGTGGTGAAATTTTATGATACTTTGAAGCATGTGATGGAAGATGAGTCAAGGCTAGGTCCATAAAGGAGAAGGACCACACGACAAGGTTAGCTCGATAAAGGAGAGGGTCTTCAAGACAAAGGTTAGGTCTTTTATAGAGATGAGCCTCCTTTGGACTTGTTTTTCAGAGTTTAACGAACTTTAACTATATGTTACATTCTGGTTTAGACACGATGAGGTAATGGGAGGTGGGCTTTACGCCTTGGGAATTGATGAAGACATTGGCTATAAAAAGTGTGGTCTGTGAGAAGATCAGGAGAGATCCACATTGGCATCGGATCCTCTCACAGGCAATTTTTGGTGCTTGTTCAGATGCTGTACTTCTTGTAATAAACCTTTGTATATACAACTAAGTCAGTGTCAGCGGAGACTCCTTCATCTTCTTCACAACATCGCTACAGAATAAACGACACCTGCTTAGCCTGCTGCCAAGGTGACCTATAGCTGATGTTCTCCTGAACCTATCCAAGTAGTTTTGAAGGATCTAACCGGATGTTGCATGTGTATTATTGCTAACTTGACTGTGCATTATCACTCATACACACACATATTGTCACAATTATATTCTCAGTAAGGAGCTTCCTCACTGTGTCAGCCTTCTCTCAAATGCATTGCTCAGGAACACGGCGACGGTATTTCACCAGGGACGGGGGAACCTTTTCATTCAACTCGCACACTGACTGCACCCTTTAAGAGGATAATACCGAAGCTTGTAAATGGCTTTTTAATGTGTAGCTTTACTCAGCTATCAGTGGGCCGCTCAGGTTGCGTGCGTGTCCGTGCATGCGAACGCAGAGTTTAAGTAATGTGGAAGCTGAACTGCTGTGATTAATTCACACCCCCATTTGGTGAGACTGTTTCATAACCAGTTCATGTGGAGTACCAGTGAAGCACACTCACACACACAGGCACACACACTTACACACATACACACTGTATATATCTTGTTATGAAACTTTGAACACCCTCCTGGCATCTGAAAAAAATCATCCCTTTAAACCGCTCTAAGTGAATTAATGAAAGCACGCCAGGTTTGTGGAGCCTGTGTGTGTCTGTGTGTCTGAGAGCAGTGGGTGGGTGTCTGCTTTTTTGTGTTTTCTCTTCTCGTGAGGATCCACTAAAATAAATTAATGAGAAAAAAAAAAATCTTTAAATACACCGAACAGAAATATAAACGCATGTTATCTTTTCGCTTACCAATTTTTAATGACTTGAAATAAAAGGTCTAGGACTCTGTTCACGGATTTCTTTAAAACCATGTTAGTGAGCTCCTCTCCTTTGCCAAGATGATCCATCCAGCTGACAGGTGTGGCAGATCAATATGCTGATTATTGCACAGATGTGCCTTGCGTTGATCACAATAGAAGTGCACTCGAGAATGTGCAGTTTTATCTTGAAAAGAGACGTTCAGTAGACACTGAACTCTGGATTTTACATGACAAGGGTTACAGATATGGATTAGTGACCATCATCTGCCTCAGGCATAGAGTTGATCAGGTTATTGATTGTGGCCTGTTGGATGTTGGTCCACTCCTCTTCAATGGCTGTGTGAAGTTGCTGGATATTGGCAGGAATTGGAACACCCTGTTGAGCACGCCGGTCAAGAGCATCCCAAACATGCACTCTTAGAAATAAAAGTTCTAAGTAGAACCATGTAAGGTTCTTCGGCTTGTCCTCATAGTAGAACCCTTTTTGGCTCCAGGTAGAACCTTTTATAAAGGTGGAGGGTTCTACCTAGAACCCAACATAAAGGGTTATACCTAGAACTGTGTGTGTAAGGTTCCACCCAGAACCCCTCCATGAGAGGTTCTACAAAGAACCCACACAGGATCTTATACCCATGCTTTCAACAATCCCTGAAGAACCCTTTCTCCAAAAAAGGGTTCTCTGGATCAGAATAGTTCTTACTGGAACCATTAGTGTTACCAAGAACCCTTTTAAAACCCTTCATTCAGGAAAGGGTTTTTAAAGGGTTCTCTGGATCAAAATGGTTCTTACTGGAACCGTTAGTGTTACCAAGAACCCTTTTAAAACCCTTTATTCAGGAAAGGGTTTTTAAAGGGTTCTCTGGATCAAAATGGTTCTTACTGGAACCGTTAGTGTTACCAAGAACCCTCGAAAAAACTGTTTCTTTGGGAAAGGGTTTTTCAGAAGCAAATGGTTCAAGGTAGAACCTCAGCCCTTGTAGAAGAACCCTTTTGGAACCCTTATTTCTAAGAGTGTGGTCAACTGGTGATGTGCATGTTCTGGGTTTCTCTAAGTGCTGTATCGTTGGCAACTGGACTTGTTTCAGTTCCTTGAGGACCTCTCATCCAAGAGGCTTCTTCATTTCTAACTAACTGGAGGGGAGCTGCAGGCTTTTAACCTCCGTGTGGGTGTGGTAAAATGCACCGAATATGGTTCAAGTCCAGTTGCCTACGATACAGCACTTTACCAGGACCTGGATGACTGAGAACCTTCATCAACAAGGACTGGGTTGTTTTCAGCTTCCACGAATTATGTAGAGATGCTCGCAACATTTGGGCTGTGCATTAACATGTTACAACAGAAAATAATGGGATTCATCCATCTTCAGCCATCGTAGGTGAGCATTTGGTGTTTTTCAGCAACCCCATTTTTCTTTATTTTGCTACTTTACGTCTGTTTCGGTTGAATTTTCTATATCTCTCGTCACAAAACTGTGCTTATAGGCGCAAAAAACCCCTTGGTTAGGCTCAGGAAAACATCATGGCTTGGCTTAAAACAGCCTACCTGTTTTGGTGGCAACGAAAACAGCAGGAAATTTCCCCAGATCTCCGGTTTTGTCGCCACTAAATTGGGCCGAGATGGTCCACGTTCCTGTTAAAAAAATAGCTGGCATTGGTTGTCACATAATCTCTCCTCAGACTCGCCCACTTGGCAGCCTTGTGGTTTGTAATAACGCCACCATCACGCCAAACCTACCGTTGCATCAGCCGTCCAAGTGGCCGATCTCAGGCCATCTTGCAGGTGAGATGGGCCGGATGTGAAGGCTGAGGGCAGCGTCACTACCAAATAAGTAACCAGACACTGTTCTCATGGAGTTGTTTAGTGGGGAAACTATGCAATCATCACATTCCTACACGATGTGTTTGGAAGGAATTATACAAAATATAGCCTACAAAGCAAAATCAAACGGACGATTTAAGCACAGTACATGAAATCCTGTGCCAGGATGCCTCTGCTGTGGTAGAGTTTAATTTCCCCTTAATGCACTGCAGTAGTCAGAAAGAAACAACTGGTTTTAGGTCTCGAAATCCGCTGACAAAGCCAAATGCTGAATTGAGTCTATTTCTGTCTCTCTGACTTCCCGCAGACTCTATAATACTTTGAAAGTTGTTACACTGTGAGCCGAGGACGGTCGCTTTACTGCTCAGGATGTCTGACAGTCTGCAGCTGACCTCCTTTTCAAACTTCGAGTTCAGTTTCACTCAAGTTATTGTCGAGAGATTTTTTTTTTCTGGTCGGCTTGTAGAAACATCGACTGCCGACACGATTCTGTGAAAGCAAAATAACTGAAGGATGAAACAGATTCATCAGTCCGTTTTCTATCTATCTTACTCAAGTTCCTTCTAAAGTCAATCCATGTACATGTCGTACAGGATTTAACACTGAGACACACGACTACTTCTACATGAGAACCGAGTTGTCCAAAGGCATCCAAACGAACATTACATATATTTTGGTTCATGGTGAGGACGGCACCAGCAGCCTCCTCTATCCACCTGACCATCTAACTTAGCGGTTCCTAACATGTGGGTCTGATCTCGACATGAATCTAATGGGTCGGCACAGGATATCTGGGGCGGGAGATAATGAAAATCCAAACTCCATAAAATGATAATCTCTTCTTGACTCCTCTCTAACCTTTGTCCCTTCATCTTGATGTCCTTTAATTAATGCTGAACGCCCGCCAGATGATAACGTCCTCCTAAAGTGCAACCCTGGACTCGAGAGCCCGTAATAATCTTCATGGGGGGACTTTTAATTTCCTGCCAGCAATCAATTTTGTCAGGTGTCACACTTTTAAAAAGGAGGAAAAACTCCACTGCGGGATCGCGGCGCCTGCATTGGATCGTCCTGGGTCAGTGATTAAAAAGCGTGTCCTAAACCCCCGAGTGAGTTTTCATTATAGCTTCCTGAAGTTCACACTGTCAGCTCTGCAGTGTGTGTGTGCGTGTGTGTGTGTGTGTGTGTGAGCAACCGAGAAAACGCTGAGTGTGTATAATAGATGGTACGACTATGTGTCATTCTGTGTGTGTGAGGGGGCTAAAGAGAAGTGTCCACAGTGTGTGTGTCGTACCAAACGCCTGCTTAAACAGTCTGAGCGTGTGTGTGTGTGTGTGTGTGTGTGAGACCTCCCCTCCAGAGAAGGAGGTGATGAGTTTATTATGGAGAAACACGAAACAGAGATTAAAGTTCAGATGCGAGAAGAGACAGAAGAGAGAGAAAAGAGGAGAGAGAAGAGGATGGAGGGGTGAAGAGTGAAGGGGAGGATGGATCGTGTCGGGGGTTAAGGGGACAGGTGGAGCAGGAGGGATGGAGAGATGGAGGGAGGACAGGAAAGACGAGGCACTGTCGGGATAAAACGAAAGAAGGAATTTAGGGAAGAGGGAAAGAGGGGAGGAAACGAAGGAGAGCAGAGGCGAGGGGCACATGCTTGATTGAAGGAGTTAGCCTTGGTTGCTGTTGTGGGAAGAGGCAAAGTGTGTGTGTGTGTGTGTGTGTGTGTGAGGAGAGAGAGAGAGAGAGATAATGAAGCATAGAACTGCAGAGACACACACAAAAAGAAACAGCATCACGCTGAGTCTTTTTTTTTTTTAAATGTTGTTTTATATTTTCCCTCTGCCTTCCTCTGGATGTACCGGCAGAGAGTTTCCAAGGTTTGATGTGGGAGGTGGTGGAGGGAGGTGGTGGTGGTGAGGGAGAGAGAGAGAGAGAGAGAGAGAGAGAGGAGGGGGGGAGTACATGTGCTGCCTCTCCCATTCTCCCTCTCCTCCCTTTTCCCTCAGTGTCTCACTTCTCTCGTCGCTTTCGTTCATCGGATTGTCTGTGAGCCGAAGAGGAGGGAAGGTAAAGAGAGGGAGAGGAAGCAGAAGAGACAGAGAATGAGGCTGAGGCGTTCGCGGGTCTAAACCTGTGCAATTAAGCGCTGCGTTGGAGAGAAGAAAAAAAAGGGAGGCAAATATTGAAGGTGAGGAAAGAAGACTGAGGAAGAGGAGGGATTTTTTGGGGAAAACCAGAGAGAGCCAAGAGACGAGAGGGAGAAGGGAAGCAAGTAAACGCAGAGTCGTGAAAGTTGTCTGAATTCCCCAAAAAGACAAAGAAGAAAGAACGAAGAGTGAGACGTAGAAGGAACGAAGGAGTGATAAAGAAGAAAGAGAGAAGCAGGGAGGTAAGAAAAGGAGAAAAAGAAGGTCCGGAGTCAGCCGTCAATCACCCAGGATGGACAAAGTGGAGCGAGTGATGAAGATGGTGAAGAGGATGTCGCCGAGGAAGAAGAGGAGGGAAGGAGGGGGAGGAAGAGGGGGAGGACCAGGGGAGCTGGAGAGCCCGGACACCCTGTGTGACGAACTCTGCCGCTTCAGCCTCTGCATCAGCGGTGAGAGGTCGCCCCGCCACGTGTGTGTGTGTGTGTGTGTGTAGTTGTGTAGTTGTGTGTTTGTTCATGAATGATACCATCACAGTGGACAGGTTTGTGTTCACCTGAGTGTGTGTATGTGAAGACATGACTTCTGATCTGTTCTTTAAGGATATGTTTCTTGTTTGAAGTCTTTATTCTCATCTGCTTTTGTCCTTTTGGGATGCTTTGATTGGACGGGACTGCAGCATTGTTTAGTTTGCTTTTGCAGACAGCAGTGTGTGTGTGTGTGTGTGTGTGTGTGTGTGTGGTGGGTGGGCGATCAAATGACTCAAAACCTTAATTGTATTTTCTTTACAGCAGACCTCGTTAGCGAAGCCATTAACGCTCTGACGTTCTTAATCGGGGTCAGATTACTCTGAAATATAGTCAGTTACTACAGATGACGTGGCAGTTTCTTTCAGAATCAAACGAGTGAGGATCAAACCTTTAGATTAAGAAATGGACACACAAATGAAAAACAGACGCTGATCGTGTTTATTTAAAGGCTCATTATTGAGGCTAATTTAGCTTTTTGTGTTTGTGTCTGTTGTCTCAGACATAGTTGGACTATTGAAATGGTTTTACAAAGTGTTCCTGAGCCGATGTATTCATGAGCCTTTTGAGGTTCATACCCCTATCATGATACCATCAGCTGTTACCAACGAAGCTGTTTACCTGTGGGATGATCCAAACAGGTGTTTTTTGCAGCCACAACTTCCCCAGTCTTTCTGTTGCTCCTCCGCCAACTTTGTTTGAAACGTACATTTATAAAAATCAATGAGGTTAATGAAGTAAAACGCTACAATATATCAAAAGTGATTGTCACATTCTGTCCCAACCTTTCAGAGTCAGGGTTGCAGACAGTCTTGACCCACATAAGCTCAAATGTAGCTCCAGATAAACAGCGTTTTCTTTTTGATTGCCACAACCTTCGTGTTCCTGACTAATTGGACTTTGTTCCATTGATTTTAACTTCACTTGTTTCTTTGTGTGATGAGATTTCTGATGAAGAATTGGTCATGGTTTGCGCATATCTATCATCAGTGACTGGACATTTTTCGAGGGCAAACAAATGCTACCGCCGTGACTACTGCACCGTAACCGAGCATTAGTTACAGCAGTTGTCTCCTGAAGTTTCTTTCTCAGAAGTCCTGTATGTTAATGTAATACACAGGCGGCTGGAGGAAAAGTGGCACTGCTGAGATTTTCTTTCCTGCAGCGACAGAAAGTTTGATTTTTTTTTGTTTTTCCCTGCGACGCCGTGTTGTTGTCCGCTCGCCCAGCGTTCGCTGCGTTTCCCCGCTCAGCCTGCTTAATTAGTTAGCGCTACCATTTAATTAGCTCTGAGCTGGTTAGCGGTGATGCTACAGTTGGGGTGGGGGTACCTCATGTTCTTCAAAGACTTTGGAAAGTGTTTCGCGGAGAGCACCAAGTTGTTTTTTTGTTTTTTGTGCGGTTTATTTTTTAACCTGCTTTGATGGTACACAAACAGCTCAGCGAGGAGAGCGAGGGGAGCGAGCGTCGGAGTGGATGTATAGAGGATGGAGTATACCGTAAATGCACGCCTGTGTGTGTGTCTGTGTGTGTGTGTGTGCCTATTTTCCTCTCCCCCTCCCGTATATCCTTTCATCAAACAATCTTTCTAATCACTCAGCAGAAACGGCGGCAGCCAGACTTCAAACAGCATCAAGCCGCCGTCAGAGAGCCGAACATTACACTGCAGGCGGGGAAAAGGTCACTTTGTAAACAAGAGGGAACGCCGGCATATCAAGGCGAAAACCCCCCAACGTTCCCCTCTGTTCCGACACAATAGACGGTTTCGTTCCTCTCGCGTGACACTTCCTATTTGCTGGGTGCTTTTATCTGGTGCGTCCCTACAACGACGAATCAGAAATGTTTAGTATTCCTGGTGTGAGTGCGAGAAGGGTTCATCCTGTCGCTCATCTTAATGCCGTCTGTCAACAATCTAAGCAATCATCTTCTCTCTGATTTGTTGGCAGTGACAACGCATCTTCTGGTTTTTCTAAGGCCCATTGTTGTGGGGCTTCTGGAGTATTCGGTATTAAGTAACAGACTTTAATGCCAAGTCTTCCTCTTCAGTGCATCGGCCATCGCTCACGGTCCAGTTAGCGACATGAGGCGTGGTGTTTGAGGCCCTGAGAGCTCACAGCAGTGCATCTTAAGAAAACACATGCAAAAAGACAAAACACAAGCAAATTAAGAAAACATCTTCATTGATTTGACAGAAAAAGCACTACAAAGACCACAACACAACACATTAGAAAAATGCGATGCAAATAGGCCACAACACAACGGAAGTGTTTCCAGAGGACACCTAAAAGTGATGCACACTATATACAGTCTATGGTTTCACAATGAATTAACCAGTCTGTGAATATTCTCATTCATCCAGGTCATAGTTATCTCAAGGAAATTGAATCGAACGCAACTGGATTTGGTTTTTGTCTTTGAAGACGTTTCACCTCTCATCCAAGAGGCTTCATCAGTTCCTGCTCGCTTGACTAGGCTGGGACTAGTCCAACTAGCCGGTGTGGAGGTCCAGCTATTTAACCTCTCAGGAGGCGGTCCTCCTAGTTGCGTTCGATTCAATTTCCTTGAGATAATGAATTAACCGTCATCATCGGGTTATTAGAATTGGCAGGCTAGGGCGCCGTTTAGCTCACTTGGTAGAGCAGCGTCCCATGTACAGAGGCTAAATCCTCGCTGCAGCGGACCCGGGTTCGACTCCCGGCCTGGGACCCTTTGCTGCATGTCACTCCCCCTCTCTCTCCTCCCATTTCCTGTCACATCTTCAACTTGTCCTATCAATAAAGCCATAAACGGCCAAAAAAATACTTAAAAAAAAAAGAATTGGCAGGCTAATTACAAGCAAAAGGCTAACGATAGTTTAACAGCAGATCACTGCAACAGGCTAATATCTGAATCATCCGATCACAATGTTAAAATAAATCAAAAACACAAGTTTTTATCTCATTTTCCAACACCACTGACGGAAAGAGAACCTTAATGGCGCTGTGACTCAAAATCTGCATCAACAACAAGCGTGTCTGGACGTGTGCATCACTTTTAAGTGTCCTCTGGAAACACCTATGTTGTGTTGTGGTCTTTGCAGCTTTTTTTCGAAATGCTGTGCATGAGTTGTCAAATTGATGAAGATGTTTTCTTAATTTGCTTGTGTTTTGTCTTTTTGCATGTGTTTTCTTAAGTTGCAGTGCTGTGAACTCTCGGGGCTCACAGCACTTTGCAGTATTAATCTCTATAAACATATATCTATATATATATGGAGATTACCTGTGTGCAACCAAAAGCCCGCTTAAATAAGACTGCTCAACAAAATCATGTCACTTACACATTCAGCATCCGTATGAATATATATCTGTTTATAGAGAAAGTGGTTTCACTCTACAGTTGTAGCCATTAAACGCAGGTTATTCTTTTGGAGGCTTCTCCACTTCGACAGCGTGAAAACACGAACTTTTAATAAAGCCGAAGTTGGCTCAAAGCCTTCGCCAATCCCTTTCCAAGTCCTGTTAATCAAAGACACACACCTTTGACAGCACATTTAATCTTCCTTGTTAACTGCAGGTCTTATGGCACTGTTCCTCCCCAACTCAGTGCGGTAGCTGACAGATGGTGATAGACTCGCTACAGCACACCCAGAGCAGGAGAGCTCCTGGAACAATGGATGTGAAATTGTGTTAGGTGGAGAATAAAAGGGGGGAATTACTAGTTAGAATGAAATAGGGGAAAGTTATGGATTCCCCTGGAAAATAAGAACCTCACCTTGAGAGCGGTCCGGACCGTTCATCTGTCTCGGAGCGTGATTTTCTCTTGGAAATAAAACTACCACTCTGAGCTAAATTTGAACGAGCAGAGCGACGTGCCCTGCAGCAAAATATTCAAATTCACCTCAGGTGGATTTTCTTGAAAGCAGGCGCAGGTAGGAGCGAGCTGCACACGCAATCAGACGGGGAAATAAGCACAATAAGTCAGTCCGTGGGCCGACACATGCACAGCAGGCAATTTGCTCAAGTGCAGAAGCGTGATGTTCAGTAGATGCAGACGTCTCAGCCCTCAACGCTTTAAATTTGATGCAAACTATTCATGTATTTAAGAAATCCTCATGACATGATGTTTCAAAAGAGACTTCGGGACAAATTTCCAAACGTGTTCGTGGCAACAAAACACTCAGTACGTTTACATGCAGCAAGAAATTCGAAATTCTTATCGTATCAGACCTAGTTCGGACTTTTAAAATGCATGTAAACACCTTAGTCCGACCTACTTCGGACCTATTTCGGACCACAACGGACATCTCAAAATCGGATAAGAACACCTAGATAATTCGTTCATTGTCGGCATATTAACGCCATGGAGGCTCGGCTATCGTATCGTATCGTATCGTATCGTATCGTATCGTATTCGTATCGTATCGTATCGTATCGTATCGTATTTTTGCATTCTGCGCATGCTCGAGATTTTCCGCTGGGGCTTTCACCCGGAAGTGAAAGGAGACGTAAATAGCCGTATCATAAGCCGCCGGCGTCCTTCTTCTACCATCACTGCAGCCAAAAGATCCGTTGTTCTTTTTATGTGCATTATCAGGAGGAAAATAATGCCCGTAATGTACGCTACTGTAGCGTCGTCCAGCTCCTCGTACGCCATCTTTGTTTGAATGCCGTCAGATTGTTTGTTGTTGCTGATAAGTAGAGGTCAACCGGAAGTGGCTCTTTGTTGAGAGGGCTACAGCGCCACATAGCGTACGGAGTCAGACATGCTCCGGCCACTTTTCCGATTCTCTGAACGGCATGTATACTCAGACCAGCGATCCGGTCTCATGCATGTCATTATCTGATACGATAAGAATTTCGAATTTCTTGCTGCATGTAAACGTACTGACTGATATTTCTGACGAGGAGTTGGGTCATCTCCTGCCGTGTTCGTATCAACCAAAGTAGGTATTTTAAGCCAAAACATAATTTTTTGCCTGAACCTAACCAGACCGTGAGCACAGACTGAACACACATTGAAAATTGAACTTAAAGAAATGTAAAGTTTCAACACATCCATGGTTTGCAGAAACATATATTTCTATACTAGTTTGCGTGATTCTGTTCATCAAAAACAGATGAAATGAAACAAGATGTACCGTGCTTTGTTGGTCCAGTTAACATAGCTGTGTGTAAAAAGTGCAGCCAATTATAATAATGAAGAAGGATCTGGTGTTCAGTAGATGCAGACGCCTAAAAGATGCTTTAAATTTGATGCAAACTATTCATGTATTTAAGAAATCCTCGTGACATGATATATATATAAAGTGAGCTTATTTAAAAACAGCCTGGATTAAATGTTGGCAGTAATAACGACGGTGGAACAACATTTTTAAACATGACACCATTCGATATTTTAAAGGAGACTTCGGGACCAATTCCAAACGTGTTTGTGGCAACAAAACACAGATATTTCTGACGAGAAGTTGGGTCATCTCCTCTTTCGTCCTCCTATCAACCAAAGTAGGTATTTTAAGCCAAAACATTATTTTTTTTCCTAGCACTAACCAAGTGCCTGAACCTAACCAGACTGTGAAAATTGAACTTAAAGAAATGTAAAGTTTCCATGGTTTACAGAAACATTTCTATACTAGTTTGCGTGATTCTGTTCATCAAAAACAGATGAAATGAAACAAAATGTACCGTGCTTTGTTGGTCCAGTTAACATAGATGTGTGTAAAAAGTGCAGTCCAATTATAATAATGACGAAGGATCTGGTGTGTGTCTGTGAAAAACGCTGTATAAGCCACAGATATTGTTCCCTTCCACACTGGGTTTGTGCATGTGTGTGTTCTGGTACCTAAATACACCCCAGAGCTGCTGAGCCTCTGCATTATTTCCCTGAGAGCCAATTTTCATCTCGAATCTGCATCTTAATTGTGCCTCACACACACAAAATTATCAGTTCCCCGGTTAAAACTCCAGCTGAAACGCGGCGGCAGCCGTCGGATAATGCAAACGAGATGTGTGATAGAGGTGGGAAATTACCATCAGCTGGCAGCTAAAATTCTGCTCCGACAGTCAAACTTTCACCTTGAGCGGAGCCGCGGATAAACAAAACCCCACGGCGCATTTCAGGCGTGTTCGGGGTGCTTCGGGGAGGCTTTTAACTGTGACCTTTTCATTTAACCTGCAGCATAGCAAAATAACAGAGCAAACGGTAAAATATGGGGGCTTTTTACGGATTAAAATGCGATTTTGTCTCGGATAAATGACAAGTTCATGTTACTCTCGAGACCAGATGGACAGACGAACCCTGCTCTGGCTGAATGACAGTAGGAGGTGACCATTTTTTTGGTGTGGCGTTGGTTTTTCTATGTAGACATCGTTGATCAGCTGAAATAACCTGATACAGTGCTGTAACTGAATAAGACGATACGGTTGTCAGCACCAGGATCGGTTTGATTGCATTGTTTTCCATCAGATTGTCCGAACTAGGACTGCGCAGTACGTGTGTTTTCTGTTTAAAAAGTACAAATATAGGAAGCTAGGCTATTGTAGCAAACTCACCTGATTGTTACTTGATGGGTTACACCTCCAGTCTGATCTTCAGCGTACAGCCAATCGTTTAAATGGTTTGTTCACCTAGCAGATGTGTGCAGAGAGCATCCAGTGTGATGTGATTGTTGGACACTTGGGACACTACTGGGCAAGTTGGTTTTATGCTTAAATCTAACCACACAACATTTCTTCCCCTAGCTTTTTCCAAGTGGTATTATGCCGTTTTTCCACCGACAGTACCAGCTCGCCTCGCCTCGGCTTAGCGTGGCTCTACTTGGTTTGGTTTCAGACGCGTTGCGTTTCCATCTAGAATTAGTATCTCATCAACGTGGGCGGGTCGTCATCGACGTGGGCGGGTCGTCATCGACGTGGGCGGGTCGTCATCAACGTGGGCGGGTCGTCATCAGTGACGTACTTATCCACGCGACACATAAACAGGGCTAGCTGTGGGCTAAACGCAAAACACCTACACCTTTTCATTTCTTGTCGCACCATCGAGCTCTTTCTGGATGCGTCTTCAGCGACAACACTCAGGAGCGTCTCCACCTCTGCCACGGTCCACGCCGTGTTCCTGCGCGTTGTTCCTTCCATGTAATCGCTATGTTGACTGAACGCAGATGCTAGTTTTTAAAGGTAGCGGGTGTCAGGCTCGGACGTCGCGCTCGTCACGAGTCGTCAAGTGGCGTCGCTCTCTGTCCAATCAGTGGCCGGCTGCCAGCTTACGTCACACAGAAGTATCAGCTCAGCTCGGCTGGAACTTACACAGAGGTGATACTAAAAAAGCACCACTTTAGCAGGTACCAGGTACCAGATTTCAGTAATGGGAACGCAAAAAAGGCGAGCTAAGTCGAGGCGAGGCGAGCTGGTACTGTCGGTGGAAAAACGGCATTAGTGTAGGCACCACTGTCGCAAAGACAACCGGGTCGCTTTATGTTTTTCCTTCAACAACTCAGGAGGCACGAGTTTATTCATTCATTGAGTTTGTAATGGAGACATGAAAGCAGACAGAAATGGTGCCAGGCTGACTGGATCGTTAGTCAGCTCCTGTTTTCTAAGGAGATTTCGAGCCAGGCGGCAGAGAAAATGTTGTCATGCATGTTGAAAGCGAGGATGACAGGGAACCATTCTAAAGGCTAGATGATGTCTGATGATCTATACATGACATCATAATGATAACTTATAGCAAAAAAACTATATCTAAAACCACTTTGAATGAAGATATGGTTGCATGGTGGAGCAACAGTTTTCAGCTTAGTGCAACAGTCCATACCAAACCAATACTAAACTGTTGTACTCCCCAACATTAAAGTGCAGGAAGAACAGGAGGTGTGGCTAATGTGTTGATGCATTGTGAGGAAGGTTAAAGGGATATTCCGGTGTAAGTTTAATCCATGGTCTAACACACCTTGACACCAAGTAAGACTCCCCCTCGAGAGGTCAAGTTTGCTGACCGCTAGCTTAGCTAGTTTTAGCAACCTCAGAAAAGACCACACGATAATAATACACTGCAGCTTATGTCTCCAACTAGAAACCGCCATCAAAAAGCCACAATTAATGGTGAGAACAGCACCAAACTTCAGCAACAGTACATGTACAGTCCCAGCACACAGTACGAAGCATCAAACATCTGCTTTTATCTATTACTTCCATTCTTTTCCCTGTCAGCTCTCGATAATAAGAACTGACCATTCCATGGAGTAATAATCATACATTTTCATCCTTGAGCTGCGGAAATCTACTGCACTCGGTAATCGACTCGTCAGGGCTTCCCCACACAGGCAGGCTGCTGGAGGAGAGGGTGAGTTGTGCTGTGTTTTTAATACAAATCCGGCAAAGCTAGCAGATGTTTGATGCTTCGTACTGTGTGCTGGGACTGTACATGTACTGTTGCTGAAGTTTGCTGCTGTTCTCACCATTAATTGTGGCTTTTTGATGGCGGTTTCTAGTTGGAGACATAAGCTGCAGTGTATTGTTATCGTGCGGTCTTTTCTGAGGTTGCTAAAACTAGCTAAGCTAGCGGTCAGCTAACTTGACCTCTCGAGGGGGAGTCTTACTCGGTGTCAAGGTGTGTTAGACCATGGATTAAACTTACACCGGAATATCCCTTTAAGTATTTTATATAGTATTTCATTTTTCCAATTTCCATGTGTTTGTGTCTGTTTGTGGTATCTCACTTTTTTGTATTTGGCAAAGACATTAGCATTTTGAAACATAATTCTGGAGGCTACGCTGGTATAAATATCTCTCAGAAACAGCAGCAGCCAACTAGCGTGACAGGGGGAAATTATTATTAACCACAAGACAAACGCCTATGTATATTTGGCAACGGCTTGCGTGATTTCCTGCTCTAACAGGCACGTTGGCAGGGAACAACCGTCATTAGGGGGGAGTCCATTTTCAGTCTAACCGTCTTATCGTTATTAAAAATAATGAATCTGGCAGGTGAGTTTGGGGATGGATTTGCTATCGCTGCTACTCACGGAGTTTGAATTAGATCCCTGGCTTGTGTACAACAACTGAAGTGAGTAAAGACCCCTTAACTGGAAAAATGAGTGGCTGCACATCAAAAGTATACCTCGGATGGAGACAACATTTTAAATCCGCCTGTTGAAAGCTGCTCACAAAACGGCTGAAGAGGCTGAATCACATCCGCGACCGGCTGAAGGGCGACATCGGCATCAAAAGCGCATCAGAGAGGGGAGATAATTGAATATTTCAGCGGAGGAAAAAAAAAACAGATCAGAGCAAAAGGGAAGGCACCAAACAGGGCAGGTAATGAAATGTGACATTGGAAAAAACCTGCTCCAAATGGGTAAATAACATCATGCTGATGGCCTCTACAGCATGCTGCCCCTCAGGTAAATACAGATGTCACAACGCAGCCGCCTGTACAGTGTTACCTGTGTAGTATCACCGCAAGCTCAGTAGCTATAGTGCTTCGAACCATTATGCCATTATTTTGAAAAATGTGGCCATGTAGTGGCCGCTGTGAGAGAAGATACAAAGGCCAGCTTTTATTTCTGAAAAACAGACTTGGATGAATAACATCTCAAAGTTTCACGCTCATCGTTCATCTTCACATCACTACAGCCAGTGGGTATGCACTAGGGGTGGTTAATCAGCCCAATTTCCCGATTCGATTCCGATTATTGAAGTCTCGATTCGATTATTAACGATTATTGATATTCCATTTAACATCAGTCAGCTGCTGAATTATTTTACTTCTCTTTTGAGTAACACCTCACAGCACCTTCAATATTGTATAGTGTAACTGTAATATCCAAATTATTATTTTTTACTTTGTTTTAAATGTAGTCTTTCACTGTTAAAAAAATGTCCACACTTGTGAATAAATGTCCAAATTCTATTTATTTATGTTATTCTCCATATAACAAAGATGCAGAGGCTTTGGAACTTTCTGTGGTCACAGGACAGCTGTGTAATACCTTGCACCTCCGGGTTAAATCAGGTATGACAGCCAGTAAGAGGAGGACTCCGGTTTGTATTACAATTTAAAAAAAAAATAAATAAAAAATTAAATTAAAATTAAAATTAAATTAATTTTTTTTTTTAAAATCGATTTTTGGAAATGTAATAATCGACTCATAATCGTCAATATTATAATCGCGATTAATCAATAATCGATTTTTTTCACCAGCCCTAGTATGCACTATATGCGGCGCCAAAGTGATGGGGAAAAATAATTTCATGTAGTCATTTTCTGTATTTAACAGCTTTTGTGCATATGATCAATAACAGAGGCACGTTACTTATTAGCCCCCCTCGCGCCCCCTCGCCACACAAAACACTCCCGCAACAATGGTACACTCGATCAGAAAACTGAAACTCAGCTGAAACGCGGGTGTTTTCTGATCTGATCAGATGTCATCATTTCATATTTTTACTCCAGAGAATATATTCACCATATCTTGACTTACTTTTTGTTTTTGATTGAGTAGATCACCTGCTTTGCTGTTTTATTGTTGTTGTTTTTTCGTTTTTTTTTGCAGTATGAGACCTCTCTCTGTCTCTTTTTTCTTTTTATTGCTTTATTATCGTCTTTTATTTATTGTCTTTGTGAAAAAGACAATTCCCATATTACCAGAGCAAAATAATATATCACAAATTGATAGCTGTGATAAGACACATTGGTTAGTTGTGTTGCAGTATGAGACCTTGTCATCACCGGCCCCAGTTTAAGCTTCAAATAATACATTTTGCATGAAATGACTTGCTTAAAAAAAAGAAAACAGTTCAGCCACAAGCCTCAAGAATTATTCCTGAAGAGGCGCCAGTCATGTGTCTGCATACCCCTCAGAAAGTAGGTAGTTGCGTCCCTGACTACAGCTGTACACAGACGTAACAGCTCCCATTTATTCAATGATGCTTAAAAACCACTTGCTTGGTTTAATCATGGTTTGTCTTAAAATACCTGCCTTGGTCGCCACAGTCGCACCTTCACATCCACAGGTGTCCTTCAAAATATCCAGCGTTGTGACTCGAACTACGGTCGGCCGTTTGGCAGCCTCGTTAGCTGTAATAATGTCGCCACCATTCCCTCCACCTCCTGATGTGAAAATCAGCTAATGAGCGTATAAAGCGAATGTGATATGCCACATTTGGTACAAATGTCAGCCCTGACACGTTTCCGTATTTAGCAGCAGCAGCATTAGCTGCTGACATTATATCCTGTCGACTGGGCTGTAAATGCAGCCCAGAAGCGTCACGTCTCAAGTCTATTTTCTTCCTCTTCAGGCTGCGATCTTTAAAAGTCAGTGATTAAAGACATCAGAGGAGACTCGACTCCGTCAGCTGAATCACTGTACTGTTTTTATTTCAGCTGCGTCACTGTACACAGAGCGACGCAGGTGGACAAGACAGGCAGGCTGTAAACTCTCTAAACTCTCTTCTTAACGTGACCAAATTACAAACCCAACCCTGACTGAAAACAGAGACAGGTGATGGAAACCTGCGAAAACAGGCAGCGTGCTCACGTCTGCTGGCTCTCAGCTCCATCGACTGACTGTCAATGAAGCCAGCTGACTTACTTTTTTACCAGACGCCGGTCCATCCGTCTCAACCGCCGCCCAGCGCGACTGAGCGATGTGCCGACGGAGCGGCCCACCAGGAGAGAAGATGTGTGGCGCCCGACAATTTTCAATCTGATCTGTGACCTTGACTTACATTTTAACTTCCTCTGACTGTGAGGAGTCCAAGTGATGGAGAAGGCCTCAACATCTGGGTCTTGTTGGTAGACCGTGAGACTGATGTAGGAGTGTGGGGCAGCAGCTGCTCTGCAGATGTAC
The DNA here is from genome assembly GCA_039737535.1 of Lagodon rhomboides. Lineage (NCBI taxonomy): Eukaryota > Metazoa > Chordata > Actinopteri > Spariformes > Sparidae > Lagodon > Lagodon rhomboides. Next base: position 32,450,864 of record CM077785.1, read on the forward strand.
TGAACTGGAAAATACTATATTTCTCATGATTGTAAGGAGCAACGAAGAGAGAACGTCTATAATGGTGTTTAGTTTTCATGTGTAGAAGGAGAAAAGCATGAACCAGTGAATCACAAGCACATGACAAATACAGAAGACTTCTTAAAGTCGGAGTCAGTGAAGTAAGTAACCTGTGTTTGTCTGAGATCTTCTCTAATATTTAACTTGCCTCTGAGTTTAAAGCTTCATTTTCATTCAGGGTTTTTATTTCAGCACTCTGAGAAATTCAATCAATTATTAAAAGACGAGGTGAAATCTAGGACTTCTCCAAACCGTGTCAGCAAACACCAGTTTGATTAACAAGGGCTGCGTAAGAACTGAACCGACATCAGTGTCAGTCCCAGGGAACCGGCGTTAAGAGTCATGAGGACGAGATTTGGTTCTTAATCTACTAAAGTTTGTGGATCAAAGTTCAGTCGGGCAGAGTTCTCACCATTCACACCGTAGAGATTACCATCAGCCCGTTCGCTGTCGGGTTGTTAGAGAACGTACTTGAGTTGAAAGCGTTGGAAGAAAAAATCTGAAAGTTAGATGCCGGTTTGAGTTTTCAAGCGCTCAAGGTTTTTCCTTTTCAGAATCACTTTACATTCAACGGCTGATACCTGAAAACCTTTGTGTGTCCTCCTTTCAACGAGAATCAGCGCAGCGACGCTGAAATGCACTCCCTCTCCAAACACCGGCGTTTTCATAATGCATGAGCGCCTTTTTTTTTTTTTTTTTACTGCATGAATAAATATGTGCAAATAAAACATGATAAACAAACACGCGTAAACACAAAAGGGGGGGAAAGTCAGAGGAGAGCGTGCAAACAGTGCAGCGGTGTGGTGATTCAAACCAGGCAGGAGGAACATCCTCAGTGGCTTCAGGCCAGTTTGTGAACCGGACGTTTGTCAGGTATTGGTTCTTGCCAGAGGGTTTTTTGTAATGTATGAAAAGAGATCAATGAAATGAAACTGAAGGGTTGATGATGGAGACATTAAATGTTACAGGAGCTTGATGTTTTTCTACGCCAGTGATCCTGAAAAGCACCAAAGTAGCGTGACTGGCTAGCTAAATTCCAATTTGCACATTTTAAATACATTAATTCAGAATAATCTATAATATTTCATGTTTATGTGCAGCATTACACATCCCTGTCTTTCAGATAAATGTACTGTACACGAGACGAGCATCTCTGATGTTTGGAGGCTGCGTCTTTAGTCTTACGCATATTTTAGTCTATTTTATTTTTAGGGGCTATTTTTTTTATTATTTCTTTATTTTTTGCAGCTGGAGTGACCCAGTTTCGCCTCAGGGATCAACAAAGCTCATCAGATCTCCTTACTTATCTCATTGGCTACATCTGTAACGAGACTGATAGCAGTGTTGTCATGTTATCTTTTTCAGTACATTTCTACATCATTACACGAGAGCTTACAGTGCGATGACAGCGGCTATAAAGATACTATAGATAGATAAAAAAAGATACTAACTACATGATTACTAGTGTGTGTCGAATTATGTTTCAATATCATCTGGATTTTATGTTGTTTTTTTTTTAAATCCTAGTAATGTGTTGGACACTTTCAAATATTGAAGACAAGGCTGGTTTATTTGTATTTATTTGCTTTACAGGAACATAAGAAGTACATTAACATACATTCAAAATTGCATTTAAAGATACATTAAAACCAAGTAGGAAGACGTCAAGAAACAAAACATTAAAACAAGTTAAGAAAATAGGAAAGTAGGCGAAAATAGAAGAGATTTAAAAGAGACAAGACTATAAGATAAAAGTCGAGAGTTTGTTCCAGATATGTGGCGCAGAATAACTGCATATTGGCTATAATCTGCTTCCATGTTTTTTATAAGTTCATGTTCATGATGAAGTCAAAGACACCTTCCTTGTTGGAGGCACACCGACCAAACACACCGTAATCATAGCGACATATAGCCTAGATTGAACCAAACCAACCTAACATACCGTATTTCACCAATTAATCTCCGGGCCGCAAATAGCCGCCTGGTTCTTTTAAACGCCTGGGGTCAGCACCCTTTTTGCGTATTAAACGCCCACCTGAATAACCGCCGGGGCGATTATTTGCATTATTTTTGCAGAAGTTAACAGTTGACACTTCTGGTTTTCATGTCAAAATAAGAGAAGTAGCTAACGTTAGAAAAGGGTGTACTGTAATCTGAGATGACCGACTGACTCTTATTTTGACAAAAAACGGAAGTGTCAGAGAGAACGAGTCGCAGCGCGAGTTTAACGCCCCACCTTCACACAGCGGAGGACAGGTCAACACGGAGGAGAACGGACAGCAGATGGACATAAATGATAACGTAAGAAGGAAGAAAAATAAAAAGTATGACGCTACGTTTAAGCTTGGAGTTGTGAAATACAGCTGTCATCACAATAATGGCCTGGTGCAGGTCTGTGTAGAAATAAATAAAGGCCTGCAGCGAATAGCCGCCTGCTTCTTTTAAACGCCAAAGTTGATTTTGTCTATTAAATGCCCGAGCTATTAATTGGTGAAATACGGTAAATCGTACATATCTTAACTACCTCCCCCTAAACAACATCTGAACGGTGAGGGATGTTCTTATCGTTCCATCTCTTGTTTTTTGACTGAAAATATAAAAACATGTTGAAACACGAGTGTAATTCGAGCTCTAGTTGTACCAAAATTGCTCACACTCCCTACGACCAAACTCCGATGTGTGTTCATTTGGTGCAATGACATCACCAAAACTGTTGTCATGTAAATGAGCCCTGTTCGCGTTGGGACAAGCATCAACAAGGAACTCATTCGATTCAGAAATAAACCCGTCACGTCTGTTTTTCATCCGGCTCCTTCGCCCGGGATAAGTGAAGTAGGTATTTTACTCAAATTCACTGACATTATCCCCCGAATGTGACGTCCAGACCTCAACAGCTCAGAAGCAGAGCGTCTGCTCTTCAACAACCACATTAATGATATAGTTTAGAGTTGTTTTGCCTACTTTCTGCATGTGTTACGAGCATAAATGCACACTTTCAGCTCCTAACCTCCTCTGTGTCCCGTTTAAAACATGAATATAGCTGATCTCACAGCTGTTGACTGCACAATCATACAGTATTTCATCACTCGTTTGGTTGTGTGACAACATAAAACAGATGTTAAAATAAAAAAATACAACCTGAAATTACAAAAACATGACTGGTACAGATCTAATTGCTGTCACAGGACCTCAGTGTTTGGTAATTTGCAGTGGAATTTTATTACAGACATAGCACATTGGCATGGGACTTAGATCACAGATGACCCCTGCAATTAGTGCAAATCACCAGACGTCCCCAGGTAATACCAGTCCTGAGGGAACAGGGTTCATTTAGGATCTTCCTCCTCTGAAATTGGCACTCTGACTGGCTGGTTGGCTCTACGGGTTCTTGCGTTGGTACTGTTTTGAGATCATATTGTGACTTCTAAATGCACATGTTAGTTGGTACCACCAGCTGGTACAACATCCTATTGTTGCTGGTGAGCAAGCTAATATCAATTTCTCAGGCAAAGACGGAGAAATGAAGCCCAATTAAAAGAAAAGAAAATGTGAGTCTCTCTCAACTTTGAGTCATGTGCATTTAAAAAAAAAAAAAGTTGAGCTGTTTCCAAAATAAGAAGGTCATCACTTATGCAAATCTAGTCTCTGTTATTTGTCTGTTTGATCTTCTGGGCATACAGACAGTGGGTGTCTTTTAATCTGGAATCTGGAATCTAGAGCATCCGCGTCAGTTTTTCTGCAGTTCAAACAAACCGACTCGAGTGATGCGTTATTTCTCGTCTGATGATAATCGTCTCCGTGGCTTTAAAACAGGAGAATCCTTCCTGGTATTCAACCCTGAGTATCAGATGTTATGGCGGCTGTATCCGTCTGTGTGTGCGGCTCATGAGACACATTTAGCGGCTAAATTTAGGTGTTAAATCCTCCTTTTCTTCTGCTCTCTCATCTCTCCACCCCCGGTCCTCTTTCTATCTTGCTCCTTTGCTCTCTCTCTCTCTCCTCTGTCTCTCTGCTGCTCTCTCTCCCTCATATACTTTGCCCTCAATCTCTCTCTCCTTCTCTCTTCTCTCTCTCTGGGCGATACCACAGTCGTGTGTGTGTGGGTGGATGTTTCATTCCTTTCTCCTCCCTTCTTCCGGCACCAGAACCCTGTAACCTGCTATCAGTGACTGCAGCTCCACGTGTCATTTATCTGCCGCCGCCGCCGCTTTGTGTCGTCTCGGTTTCCCCTTTTGATGTGCGTGACGCACATTTGCAATGCAAAGTGTTGTCAGGATTGATTAATGAAGCGCTTTGAAATCACTGCATAAAATAACAGAATAAAAATGCACGTATACGTTGTATTTTTTCCCCTCTTTCATTGCATATGTGTGAAGATTTAACAGTATATTTATTCTGACAACAACAGTGAATGTGAGTTGAATATTCTGTTGCTTGAAGTTTAACTGACATTGTTAGAAACCAAAGTTTGGGCTGGAATCTTGAAAGGGATATTCCGGTGTAAGTTTAATCCATGGTCTAACACACCTTGACACCGAGTAAGACTCCCCCTCGAGAGGTCAAGTTAGCTGACCGCTAGCTTAGCTAGTTTTAGCAACCTCAGAAAAGACCGCACGATAACAATACACTGCAGCTTATGTCTCCAACTAGAAACCGCCATCAAAAAGCCACAATTAATGGTGAGAACAGCAGCAAACTTCAGCAACAGTACATGTACAGTCCCAGCACACAGTACGAAGCATCAAACATCTGCTAGCTTTGCTGGATTTGTATTAAAAACACAGCACAACTCACCCTCTCCTCCAGCAGCCTGCCTGTGTGGGGAAGCCCTGACGAGTCGATTACCGAGTGCAGTAGATTTCCGCAGCTGAAGGATGAAAATGTCTGATTATTCCTCCATTACTTCCGTTCTATTTCCCTGTCAGCTCTCGATAATAAGAACTGAGCATTCCATGGAGTAATAATCAGACATTTTCATCCTTGAGCTGCAGAAATCTACTGCACTCGGTAATCGACTCGTCAGGGCTTCCCCACACAGGCAGGCTGCTGGAGGAGAGGGTGAGTTGAGCTGTGTTTTTAATACAAATCCGGCAAAGCTAGCAGATGTTTGATGCTTCGTACTGTGTGCTGGGACTGTACATGTACTGTTGCTGAAGTTTGGTGCTGTTCTCACCATTAATTGTGGCTTTTTGATGGCGGTTTCTAGTTGGAGACATAAGCTGCAGAGTATTGTTTTCATGCGGTCTTTTCTGAGGTTGCTAAAACTAGCTAAGCTAGCGGTCAGCTAACTTGACCTCTCGAGGGGGAGTCTTACTCGGTGTCAAGGTGTGTTAGACCATGAATTAAACTTACACCGGAATATCCCTTTAATGTATTCTCCATGTAACACCATTTTTGGACAATTATCTCCAGGTTCTCTGTTTGTTATTATGATTTTTCTATTTATTGCTTTGTGTGCGTCTCATTTGATATGATAAATTACTGTCTGTGACCACTTTAGCGCTGACTAAGCTAGCTATTATACTAGCTGTCTGAAGCTAATATGCTGCTAATCAGTCACATTTTAAGTTACATATTCAAGCGTAAACATTTCTTTACTTTTGTGGAATTTATTCATGTTTACTAGATGAATTACTGTGTTGTCCTTGCTATGGTGACTTAATGTTAAATGATTCATTCATTCATAGTGAAGCCTGACACAAGAGACCACCGTCTGCATCCCATACGTCGTGACTGAGCTCTTTTTCAAACCTCACAGTTTCAAATTTCAAAGTTATCCGTCCTCCTAACATCAGAGTACAGCGGCGCAGAGCTTCCCCAATTTCTGTCACAGGTTGAAAACTCGTCTAAGTGAGACGCGCCTCTCCTCGCCGACTCAAATAGACCAATCTCCTCCACTCAGTGTAATTGATCTCACAGATATCTCTCTGCCTACTTTGTTTCATTTTTCACTGCGTCTGAATGTAGAAAGTGAAGCTCATTCCAGTCAAAACCGCTTAAGAGCATCAGGAAAGTGTCCAGAATGTAAATGTGCATGTTTTGAGAGTGAAATCCTCTCTGAAGACGGTCCATTCTTAGCTTCTTGACCTGTCCGGAGATTATTACAGTGGATTTCTTTAGCTCGTGTCATATTAGCTAGCTCAGCACGAGTCATCACAAACACCGCCCGAGCTCTTGACCGAGCAGCAACCCCTTAGCGCACTGCAGATTAGCCTCCACAGAAAGTTTTTGTATACGTACCTCTGCCAAGCCGCACCAGAAGCTCTACTTTTGATTTAGGGGATGGCGTCTGAGTTATGGCTCTCAGGAGTGAGAACAGAATCTAAATCAACTGCAGTAAAACAACCCCGAAAGACAAGGTTTTAGAGACAATGCTGACATCTATACAGCCGGCCTCACTGCAGGAAAAACTCCTGAAGGAACACTTTGAGACGCCGTCAGGTGAAATACCTGCTCGGTATTGCGGCTGAGGATTGAGTCTGCTCTGAACACCAGAGGAAAGGAATTGCAGCAGAGATTGCATCCATCATGAGTCCCCCCCGTCAGAGAGTCCATGGTGCTTAGCCTGAGTTGCAGACTGATGTGTTTCTGTCACAAATGTTTAAATCTCATGGGGGAAGCAGGTTGCCAGCACTCTGTCTTTAAAAACACTTTTGAGCTTGAGTGGCTTTTTGTTCACAAAGTCTTCTCAGATGCCGGGATTTTGCAGATGAATGCAAAATGTGCAACAAAGATGGGAGGAAAAACTTCAACCGATTTTTAAGCACAATGCAAAGTTCTTCAAGGACATTTTTCTACTCAAATACTTTCACACATCAACAATTTATAAGCAATGAGAAATTAATGATTCCATGCGTCAGTGTCGGCCACCAGAGGACCGGTGGGAACAAACAGCACTGACCTCTGAGGAAACAGAAACATGGAGGGTCCAAAATGGAGCAGCATTTCACACAGCTGCGTTAATGAATGTCGCCACATATGTTGAGACCAGGCGCTAACACACCTTCTGTCTCTTTATACTCTTTGTGCATCATACGACCGACAAATCCTCATACTTATACAGCTGAATAGGTCAATATCCAGACTCCAAACACAACATATATCACATGTTCTTTGACTCTGATAAAGACACACATGCCGTTGACACGCCACCCCTAATTTTCACCAGATTCATGTTCGGTCCGTGTTCGGTCCGTGTCCGATCCGCCACGGCAGCGTTGCGTATTTACTCCGTTGCAGCTCCAGCAGTCCGGACCCTTCTGTAACAGATACGCAAGACTTTCAGCCAAATTCAGCCCAGAGCAGATAGAGCGAGACAGGAAGTCAGAACACTGAAACAACAACATGACTTCGGGTTTATTTTCAGAATGAAACACTCAAAAATCTGAAAAAAGAGACGAATCCAAGCGCTTCTTCTAATCCTTCGGTTGGGAACATTATCCTTTTGTTCGTTGTTGTGTTTATAACACTTACGTACAACTGCGGTCACGCGTGATTCTGTAATTATCGCAGGAACTCGATACTTGCTGCTTGCATAGTCAATCTGTATGGTAATTTTTCTGAAGGACGGTCTTCATAAGACAATAAACTCCAAACAGAAGACTGATTTTGCATAATCCTGAGTTGTTTTCACTGCCAACATTTTTAAATGATCACCACCAAAGTTTAAAATCCTTTTTTAAATACTGATTGTATTGCTATTATATTTGCACGTGCACTCTCTCCATGAACTGGACTATATGGGCAGAAGAATGGCGATCACAAAAACAGGAAGGAAATCGTGACAGCTGATGACTTTATGGACAATCTGAATATTTATGATGGTGACTAACATTAACATCCTGTGAGAGAGTAGCTCTGCTTTTTGATCAATCAAAGTCAGACTTGCTTTACTTACACCACCAAGCTCTCGTGTAGATGCACTGGAAATGTCTCTGCATGTCTGTCTCAGTTATATAATCATCACCGGCGACTTAAACTCTGCTGGATGTTGCATTTCTCCTTTGATTAAACACTTCTAGCCGCCTGGGGGGAAAGGCTACTTGTCTGGATTGGCCACTTGATGGAACTGATACGCACTGCGGAGGTTGAACCGTGATTGTGGGCGGCTCCGGGCGGAAAAGAGCGGCTATCTACTTATAACAAGTCCAGCCACCTCAGCAGGCTCTGACAACAAAATTGGCAATTTGCTTCCACTCCGAAGCGTCTGGGTCAAGAGGTCGATTGGCTGGCAGACACCCATGATAGAATCAAGATAACTGAGCCATGCGCCACTGCCCGGTGACTCCTCCAAGGCATGAGAATTAACAACCAGACCTCATTTGGTCAGCGCCTAGAAGCATCATATCACTGAAAACATTTGGTGACTATGTCTGATGGCTGTAATTCACTCCGAGTGCTTTAATAACACCTTTTGGGTGCCTTTTAAAAGAGCACGTTTCATGAGATAACTCGTTATTTGTTGTGCGCAGTTTGGCAGATTGGAGATCTGCCATCTGCGTTCCTTAATAGAGTCTGACCTCCCTCATTTGATCTGTCAGCAAAATTGGCAATTTGCCTCTCGTCTGAAACATCTGACTGGGAGAGGTCGATTCATTTCACCCTTCGTGCAGGAGCTGATGGAGTTGAGCCACGCGTGACTACGTATGGTGACTGAGAGAGAGGACGTGCTGCTGCAGATTAGACCGGTGAGAAAAAGTGAGACATCTTGATGGTTTACTCAGTTTGGTGGAAAAAATCTGGCACTGCAGCAGAAGTTTCTGGATTGTTGGGTGCTTTCCAGGATAGCTCATATGGGAAATCCATAATTCCCATCATACTCGTCAAATACTGACTCTTTGGGTTTTCCATTGCGAAGCATCAGTGTTTGACGGGTTGGGAATGAGACTCAAAAATCAACTGATGTTGGTGTTGGTCCAGTGTTATCTGCACTATTTGATGCTATAAAAAGGGTCGTGATAGCATGACTGACAGCTGAGCCCTGCTCGCAATCGAGCTAGGTGTATAAGTGGTGGGACCTTGATGCTGCCACTCCAACAGGCTAATGACTACTGCTCAGACTCCGGCTCCAGATGACACCAACAGAACAAGAGGGCATTGCCTATATCAACTGTGGGAGGAAGTGGAGACGCAACCTTAAAGGGATATTCCGGTGTAAGTTTAATCCATGGTCTAACACACCTTGATACCGAGTAAGACAACTCACCTCTCCTCCAGCAGCCTGCCTGTGTGGGAAGCCCTGACGAGTAGATTACCGACTCGTCAGGGCTTCCCCACACAGGCAGGCTGCTGGAGGAGAGGGTGAGTTGTGCTGTGTTTTTAATACAAATCCAGCAAAGCTAGCAGATGTTTGATGCTTCGTACTGTGTGCTGGGACTGTACATGTACTGTTGCTGAAGTTTGGTGCTGTTCTCACCATTAATTGTGGCTTTTTGATGGCTGTTTCTAGTTGGAGACATAAGTTGCAGTGTATTGTTATCGTGCGGTCTTTTCTGAGGTTGCTAAAACTAGCTAAGCTAGCGGTCAGCTAACTTGACCTCTCGAGGGGGAGTCTCACTCGGTCTCAAGGTGTGTTAGACCATGGATTAAATTTACACTGGAATATCCCTTTAAATATGTTAATGATAAAAACATATGAAAGTTAATGTATTAGTCATTTTACAACACCAGGGCTGGAGAATAAGAATACGTTTAAGTCCCATCATGCTACATAAGAAGAAAAAATAAAAAAGGTTTAGAGCGAGGATGCACTGAGGAGTCTCACAGTTTGAGGAAAGACGCTGCTCATCTGGTGGTAAGGCAACGGATACTTCTTTTCTACGTATCCTACGGATATGTATCTTTTGCCAGAGGGTGAACAGACTGTGACCGGGATGGGTCTTGTCTTTTCGTGTCCTTTGGACTCTGTGCAGACATCTCAATTCACCAAACTACCGATGCTCTGTGGATGGATGCCACTGATGCTCCGAGCAGTTTTAATCACCCGCTGCAGCCTTCCTGTCCAGTAAGTGATGCTTGAAGACAGGATGCTTTTTTTGTTTTGTTTTTTTTAACAACAAAGACACAGAAATGACGTACAGATAGAAGGACACACGGGAGGATAAAGGTAAACACAATAAAGGATGCGTAAAAGCTGACAAGAAAAGAAAAAGAGCCTTTTTTCTGTGCTTCGTTTTACCCGGGTTCTGATGTGTTATTGCTTTTCCCACCCTCGCCCCACCTCGGCGCGTCTCGCTCGCTCTTCACCGCCCGTCAGTCATCATGACGAGCTGTCCGTTCTGACTTTGAGCTACCTGGCTACCTGGAAAGATTGACATTTCAGACAACTGTGGGATTTAGACAAGACAACACATGGTCAGGGACCGATAAGGAACCACATATCTCTCTCATTACTATTCGGATATTGTTATATGTTGCATCTTTGAACGTGTTTAGTTATTTCAGTGTGTTACATGCAGTCAAGCGTCTTGACATGCCACAGTTAGCCACGGTGCTGCGGCGAGAGGAACACCAGGAACACGAATGATTTACAGTCACACCGACGGGTCAAGGATGGGCACGAGATAGCGAGGTAGAGGACAAAGAGCCTCGTAGAGCGTCACACTTCTGTTCGTTCTGTATCTCCCTCTGACAGATGCACACAAACAAAGACAGAGCATAAACCGACGCACAGCTTTCTTATCGCAGAAGCTCTCTCACACACACACACACACACACGAGGTGATGTTAAAACAGGGAGTGTACAAAGACGGAGATCCGGAAGCGTCTGCTTTCTGTTCAGACCTTCAGATCTACCGGGGGGGAAATAAACAGCATCACAGAGCGCTCTGCCTTCGGCGGGGAAGTGGAAAGTGAAATAATGAAATAATCTTTGTCTCTCCGTCTCCCCGTCGGTGTCTCTCTCTCCTTGATGCTATTCGGAGCATCATGTGTTCTGTTAGAGCCTTTTTGTGCTGTCATTGGTGAAGAAACTTGCCGCTTCCTGCGTCAGTCTCAACTTCCTCATATACTCTAACTGTACTTTTTTTTATTTTGAAGGTTATATTTATATATATTTTCTTACTTTTAAAAGTTGCACTGTCACTGTAGGTGTTTTTGGGGCGGGGATCGGCAGCAGTCTTGCAACTTTTGGGAAAGTTGGTGAGGCAAAGATATTTGTGCTCATCCTATGAGAAATAGGGCGAAGTCTCTTTTCTCTGTAAGTCTTAATAAATTAAAAAAAGCCAACTAATCCAACGTAGTCTGCTTTCACTAATCTACAGTTGATGTATGGCTTGTCAGGTGGAAATTGCAATGAAACAACTGAGGGAAGGAGTCACATTTTCCCAGTGAGTGAACAGATTCTTCAAGCATACGAACGTTGGAATTTATTTTTGAGTTGCGCCTACATTTTTTATGAGATGAAAAATCAATGCAAGAAGCTCCTGAAAGTCCTGGGATGACTTGACTTTGTTGAGGACAGGCAGAGCTTTGTCTTTCTTTATAGCGGGGTTCATAAGAGAAGGTATATTAAAGGTTTCTTATCTTATTATTTCAGTATCTAACAGGTCGGCTAACATCATTTAACTGCTGAATTTATCTTTTTTGTTTTGGAGAGTTAGTTGTTGAGTCTGTGACGGATGTGACTTTGCTGAAGACGCTGCTCATAACTGATTCACTTTGCTCTAAAGAACTGAAAGAAGTCCAGAAAGTTTTCTATACGTCTGTTGTTTCATCCCTTAAAGGACAGTTTCAGCTGGAACGAGCTGGTAAACTGCCACTGTGTGATCAAAGTGAGGCGATATAAATACGTACTGCAGCATGAATTCATAAAGAGCAGTCCGACTTTATACTTGTCACGTTTGTTTTGTCAAGTTTCTGTTTCATGTTGTGTTTAGTTCTAGCCACTTCCTGTTTTATTTTGTAGTTGTGTTCCACGTCTTGTCTTCCCGGTTCTGTTTGATTATCTGCACCTGTCCTCTTGTGTCTCACCTGTGCCTTGTTCCATCGTTTGTCTCTGGGTATTTAAGTTCTGGGTTTCTGGTCTGTCTTTGTCGCTTCATTGTTTGTCTTCGCTTTCGTAGTGTTAGTTATGCCAGGCCAAGTTCATGTTGCCTTATTTATCTCGGAAGAATAAAAACCTTTTGAATCCCTGCAGCCTTGATCAGTCGTCCGTGCATCTGGGTCCTCCACCACGTCTACTACAGTACCACCACCCCGTGACAATACTGTAAGTTACAGATGTGTGGGTATTAGGGATGTTAACCGATGACCGTTTGACCGATGGTTGACCGTATCAACGTTAACCGATCAATCTTGTCGGTTAAAAAAAAACAAAAAAAACGCTGTCTCTGTCGCTGTCAGTATCGCTGTCACTCTTCGCCGCCGTCCCTCCCCACAACTTCCGCCTGTTCCCAGCAACCAAGTCACGTGATTTGCCATATCATTTTGTGACTGGTTGATGTGGTGGCTTTTTCCACCAATAGGAAAGGGAGTATCACGTGTTTTTGTTTTTTTTTTGCTTGCAAGCACTTCCTGTTTGCGGACACGTTACTGAGAAAAGTCCGTTTTTACCGTTTCTTCCTGCACCAAACACGCACGAAACGTGACGGCGATATTCGCGAAAAGCGTCCCGCACATCATTTATCACAAGTCCGGTTTTACTCGTCCTATCAACACAATTTACAACACAAACTGGTAGATAGTTTGAAGTCCGCACTTTCGCCACAAGTTGAAACGGAGAATCAGTGAGGCTGCATCTCGCTGCTCCGTCGTCTTAAAGAGGTCACGTGATTTGGACGTGCCGGCGCGTCCGTCGACCCCAATATGACAGATCGTATGGTCATCAGCTCAGCTCGGTTGGAACTTATACGGAGGTGATACTAAAAAAGCACCACTTTAGCAGGTACCAGGTACCAAATTTCGGTAATGGGAACGCAAAAAAGGCGAGCTAAGTCGAGGCGAGGCGAGCTGGTACTGTCGGTGGAGAAACGGCACTCCAGGCTCGGTGGTCGGTCAAGAATATTTTTAATTTTCGCCATCCCTAGTGGGTATAATGACCGGAGGAGTGCGATTCTCAAACACGACCCGTCACGCGTCGCTGTGAGTTTTGTCCGTCGACACACTCGCTACGTGTCGTACAGTCACGTTAACAAAATTCCCACAATCTTTAGACGTTGGGTTGTTTCTCCCCGTCAGCTTATTCCAGCTTTCTATTACGATATTCATGAGTCTGATTTCGCTCTGTCCTAGTTTTCAGCTCCACTTCTGCAGATGTACGCTCATATCAGTGGTGTATGGACAACATATTCAAACGTTTGTCTCATTTTTCTTCATCGTTGATTGCGACCGTATCGGTCCAGGGTTAGAGATGCATTTCAACAAACGACTGGGTATAAAACTGTCTTCAGAGGAGCATTATTGTTCAAAGTGATTCAGTAAAACAGAGCCGAGATGTGAGGTTCAACGCACCGCGCGATATGAAAAAAAGCAATAAATAATAATAGGATAAAAAGTAATACTGAAGATGGATCTGCTGACACCACACACCACTTTTTATATTACCTAACAGAGAATAAAGTTCAGACTGTTCATCAAACGGAAAGTGCTGAAGTCTGAAGGTGCTAACCGGAGAAATACGTCATCGATCATCTTTAAAATGTGGATCCGAGGTATAAATTTGTCACTTTCGCCGATGAATATAATTACTGACAGCTCTTAAAAAGAACCCACTGGGTTAAATCCACCGCTATTCATTGCTTTGTAGGAAACAGATGTCATTTATTAACAACACACTTACAAAAAGAATGGAAAGACGACAGAAAGAGCTGAAAGAGGGGAAGAATATTTTAGAGATAGGAGGCGCGTGGGAGGAGAAGAGCTCTGTCTCTCCCTCCTCTCATCTCCCTTTCCTCTCCGTCATGATCTGAATGGAAAGCGGTTGGCACAAATAGCGCAGACTGTTGCATGAATTCATTCTCCATACAAATTACGAAACTTAAAGAGAGAGAGAGAGAGGGGAAAAAAAAAAGGAAATATGCTGAAACCAGAGTGGGATGGCTCACCATGTGCGCTGTCAAATTTTAGGGGAAATTGCCCTCCAGCAGTTCCTCTCATGTGGAAGCCTGCTGATACAGGCTGCGAGTCCACTGGGAGTCTCTCTTTGATTTCCTTATCTGGTTGGTTTTTTCAGCGGGAAGGACACACTTGGCACGCTGAGCGCTGAACAGGACAATTGAAGTCGGCAAATTGCTGCTTTTTTGGTGAAGCGGTCAAACTCTTAAAATGTTGTTTCAGTAGCAGTGAAGTGGACACAGTTGACTGGACCTGGAGTTCTTGAGGCATGAAAAAAAATCTGGTATACAAAAAAAAAAGCTTTTACACATTTTCTTTTCAACTCAACTCAAAAACAGAATGCAAACTTTGGTCTCTGGCGTCGGACGAACGTGCTGATTCATCCATCCCGGCTCCCCTCCTCAGAGTTCTTCTCAGCGGTGTAACGGCGGCGTGCTGTTTCTCAATTAGTCGGTCGTTTCCGGTCTCCACATGTTGCTCGTCAGCAGAACAGAACCAGCAGTCGTTGTAAGCCGTTTCAAATTGAAGGCGAGTGCACATGAATGTTTTAAGTACTTGCAGCAAAGTAAAGGTCAAAGGTCGACCAGGAAGTTGATCTGGATCGTTGTCTTCTGTTCCAAATACATCTGACCAACTTGATCCGATTTGGTCAGAACCTCTCATCACCTGACTCGCTCAGTAGACATTTTGGCATTCATCACTGTCGTTACCAACACTTGTGTTCACCTGGATCTACTGTTCCTGTCAGATTGGCTGCTGGGAATCTACCAGGTCTATTTCTATTGTGTACTTGTACAGCTACCTTTGTGAGTTTGAGATCTTTGGAGGACATTTTGGCCATTTGGCCCATTTTTTTCAGGGTTACAAAGGGTAACAAAAGAAGTCTCAAATGTTATTTTTTGTTCAAATAAATCAGTTAGTTAGTTAGTTAGTGTGGTTAGTTCTCTGCTATATTATATGTGTTATACTAACTAACGCAAATACAAAGCAGAGCAATAGGATGTAAAACATGAACAAAAGTTCAGGTACAGTGCTTATCTGTTGTCCTCGCTTCTCTTTCTATTTTTTTGTATTCTAGCAGGTGCTATGCTAGGTTATGTGTAGCATGTAGCACAGCCACGTTAGCATTTGAAGTTAGGAGACTCATTGACTGTTGATCAGGAGGTTTACGCTGACTTTCTTTCGATTTCAAGATGTCATATGCATCCAGAGAAATGTGTTACCGGTGTTTAAACCTGTTGAATGTTGCGACACATTGTTGAGGGGAAGCTCTCTCACACTGACAGCTGATGTTAAAATCGCTTTTACATGCTTTTTATCCAGCTTTTCTACAATAGATGTGTGTTACATCATCTGTCTTCACCACCTTCAACATGTCACTTTAAACACATGAATGTATTTTTACCGTAGCTACATAATCTATGTTGCCTTTAGCCGACAGAACGCGCCCATAAAACCAACACTTTGTATAATCAACAGGTGAAACGTCTCGAATAGATCCTCTCCGTTTTCATCGAATTGATATCATAACCTGATATTACAGCGATAAATCTCATGAATGTTATTTTTTCTGTGCTTTTATTTGACTTATAGAACAATATGTGTTTAAATGGAGACCATACAGTGAGGACGGCCGCAGTCTTTCAGCTCTGTTCGGAGGAAAAAACAGTCTCAGGCTCAGCGGGACAGTTAAAACGAGAGATCTTACCGGTGTTGCTGCCCGCTGTGGGAACAATACGGATGCTTTTGTATTCTTTTTGTGTGTTATCACAGGCTCGGGGAGCGCGGCGCTCCCTCGTTGCTATGTGGGAGTGGAGCAGCAGTGGGTGCTGTTGCTTTCGGTTGCATCAGATCTTTAGACGATAAAGAAATGTTTGGAGTGAGAGGAGAGAAGTTAGGAGTGGGTGGGAGAGGAGAGGAGAGGGGATGGAGAAAAGACCTGGGGTGAATCTATCTATCTATCTATCTATCTATCTATCTATCTATCTATCTATCTATCTATCTATCTATCTGCTATCTGCTATTGTATTATTAGTATTCATATTTCCATATTAGCTGACTGTATTTGCTGACCTCCACGTCCGTGTTCTCGTCACGTTGTCTAAATGTTTGCGCAGCAGTGTAACTCATATATGAGTTGGTTCAGTGTTTGTGCTTCTCTGTTTGCTCTGGTTTATTCTGCCTGCACGCTTTTAATCCTGCTGCTTCTTCTCTGTGTTGTTTGGTGTTTTGCTGCTGTATTGTTTTACAAAGTGAAGATTGTCTGTTGACGCTCAGTGCTCAGAATTTAAAGTAGCCATGAAGTCAAAAAAGATGTTTTTTTGGCCATGCAGTGGTTAAAAAGTCATTTTGTAGGTATTTTTAATGGTGTCTTAGACTCATTTTGCGTCCAATGAAACGCCTTTTTCACACATTTTTGTGAAAAAGTCTAATAAACGAACAACTCTGTCCCAAATCAGTCAGCCGACCCGCTAAAATTACTAACAATCCCTTCTAAAAACCCACTTTTATGACTTGTTTTTATGTGAAGTTGTCTTTTATTTTAAATCCCTTTTATTCTGTTCACTCTTCTCGATCTCTTTATGTTTTAATTCCTCGGATGTGACATCCTACCTGTGTCGTCTTATTGAACTGCCTGCTTTAAATAATGTTTTACATTACTTATTTTCAGACAAATTCAAAATTTAATATTTCAAATCTGTTCTAGATCTTGTTTGCATCTTCATTTTTAAACCTGTACTTTTCTTACATGACTTCCCCTTTTCCCTCCCAATATTGAAATATATAAAAAGATTAGCTTTAATATATACCTTACTATGCTTTTAATTAAGTTATTATTGTTCTTATAATCAGAGCTGTGTGCTCCTGGGTTGACAGGTTGAATGATCTTTCTTTGCTTCAGTGTGTTTTGTGCTCGTGTTTAGAGATTTGTATTAAGTTTGGAGCTAAAGGCTTTGAGCTGATTCAGTCAATTGTTCCTGAACACACCTTTTTTTAGAAATTGTCCCATTTTAACATAATTATAATTCAATACTGCCTCCCCAACATCTGTAGACACACTTTGATATGATTGAAAGTGCAGAACAATAGTGTTTTCTTCAGTTTTGTGAACAAGTGGACAAGTTTGCAGAGACAAGGACAAGGATCTCTGTGATATCAGACACTTATTGTACGTGTCAGAAGTGAAAGAGGAAGTTTGATGCCTGAGTTGAAAAAGAAAACATCACCGCCATCTTTCCCTATAACATACTATAATATACCTACAACCAAGTAGTTTTAGTGCCTAAATTCACCCCAACAATACTCAGAGTGACGGCAGTTTAGATTAAGCTCATATAAAAACTTATTTTACCTGTAATATATGACCGTTTTGGAGGACGAATGATTCCACCCTGGCAGTGAGTGAGATCAGAGAAACACTTCTGTGTCCTTGTGAAAGGCAAGGACAAAAAAAAAAGGTATTCTGTCATTGAGTTTGGAGGACTTGTTTCGGATCCGACCACCGGAGGGCGCAAGAGAGAGAAAAATCACACATCCTCTCATCCTCTCTATCTCCCTCCTTCCCTCTCCGATCTGGAAGTGGAGACTGCCAAGCAGCTCTGGGATTCCCTCACCTCCATATCCACACACACACACACACACACACACACACACACACACACACACACACACACACACACACACACACACACACACACACACACACACTCCTCAGACTCTCCTACTTCCTCTTTGCTCTCTTCCGTTTCTCCGTCCATTATAGCTCCATTATCCCTCCTCCCACCTGAATAATAAAACACGGCTTTAACTTCTTAATGGTTCACTTAAGACCCTTTTAACCCTGAATTTACCGCGTGGCGACTCCCCACAGGACGGCGGGAGGAGTTATACTTCGAACTCGAATCATTTAATTCAAGCAGCGTACGGTGGATGTACATCCCTGTTCGGGAGGCTACAGGGGTCATCCTGAGTTTCCTGAGTCTGTATATTTCATATTTGTGCTTAAGAATAGATAAACCTCCTGCTGCAGCTTAGAAAGACATCATGAGTAAGTTGACAGGAATGTGCCAGCGGGAAGAACACAGTCGGTAACTACTCAGCGGGATTAAACTATGACCAAACTTAAATCTGGCTCCATATTGTCAGCTTCTAATGAGTAATGGCACTCCGTGGGAGTTTGTTTTTTTTTCAAACTGTGCAGGACTGAAGGTGCTTTCACATCACTTGACCTTAAAAATCCAGTTGGTTTGATTAGTGTGGACACGCTGGGTCTGTTTGAGAGGGCGGTCTCCGGTGTGGTTCATGCATTCTTACGGTACAGTTCGCATCAGGTGTGAAAGCAACTGTCCTGAACACGGAGGTGGACTGCTGTGTGACCTGTGTACATGTTAGAAGCAGGCGAACCACGAAGATGACTCCATTGTCTACTCGGGCGATGGGAACTTGTGATTGCTGCCCTTTTCTACACTCGAACCACGACTGGAACATAAACAAATGTCGCCTAGTCGATGACTAATTATCATGGAAATTACATAATCCGATATGGCCGCCGCCATATGACGTCATAATATGCAAATTAGATGGGAAAATGTACTACCTAGATAAACTTTAGGTCATTCTCAATATTTGTCTCATTTACACTTTGTCTCTATCTCAAAGCACTTTCAAGCCAGAGCCTTCTGAAATTTAGATGTCAAAATCTAGTATTTTTAAAAATAAAACCCGGCGCCTAAAGGGTTAAAGGGATATTCCGGTGTAAGTTTAATCCATGGTCTAACACACCTTGACACAGAGTAAGACTCCCCCTCGAGAGGTCAAGTTAGCTGACCGCTAGCTTAGCTAGTTTTAGCAACCTCAGAAAAGACCGCACGATAACAATACACTGCAGCTTATGTCTCCAACTAGAAACCGCCATCAAAAAGCCACAATTAATGGTGAGAACAGCACCAAACTTCAGCAACAGTACATGTACAGTCCCAGCACACAGTACGAAGCATCAAACATCTGCTAGCTTTGCTGGATTTGTATTAAAAACACAGCTCAACTCACCCTCTCCTCCAGCAGCCTGCCTGTGTGGGGAAGCCCTGACGAGTCGATTACCGAGTGCAGTAGATTTCCGCAGCTCAAGGATGAAAATGTTTGATTATTACTCCATTACTTCCGTTCTTTTCCCTGTCAGCTCTCGATAATAAGAACTGACGAAAACACCTTTAGTGGCTTCTTTTGGTGTTAAAGATGGGTCAAAAAGTTAGAGGAGAAAAACAAGTAATAGAAAATTACTTATTTAATACTGAACTATATATGAGCAACACATCAGCAAACCTGCAGCTTCTACTAACTGATGGTTTTTGGTTTAAACGTGAACCATTTCTCACACAATTTTTTAACCCACTCTCACAAAGTGATTGAAGCGAGGTGCCAAACTGAAGATGGTTCGAGTGACTTCAAGACCAAAAGACGAACTGCAGCAACAAAACTTAAGTGCATCTAGAAAATCAAACCTTTTTTACGCTCCTTCAATGAAATGATTTGTATTGTAATTGTAATGATGTCGTATCTAAAGTGGTTTGAAAGGCTGCCAAAGCTCAAACAGATGCAGGGAAACAAAAGACCACAACGATGATGATAAGACAAAAATACACAAAATGTATTAAATCATTCCAGTTTTCATAAAACACATGAAAATAGATGGATAAATAAGTCAAAAATACAACAAAAAGACTTCTTAATAAGAGTTTTATTTGACTCCTTAAGAAAAATTAACATTTCTAACAGATGTTTTTATAATAAAGCCAATACATCATGTCTGATTAGACTCACATGTTCAGCTGTGACCTACTTCACATGAATCAGTGAACCTTCCCTCTCCGTATGTTGCAGAGAACCCGTTTTCGTGCAAACCTTGATGTTTGACTGACACGATGAAGTCACAGGAGGGGGGCGGGGCTAAACCCATCAGCGCTGCTCCCCTATTTGTTGTTGAGCTGTTTTTTTGGATTCCAGATAACCAGCGCTAATGTGATGCTGTTTTTGGGTGTCGAGATCTGAAGATGTGGCCTAGATTCCTGACACAGGCACACACACACACACACACACATCTACAAATCTAGAGCAAAATTTGCATGCACATACACACAAATGCATACCTCCCCAAAAAAACAGATATCAAAAATGCAACACAGGAATTCACACTCTCACAGGGCACAGACGCACATATATGCAAACATCTGTCCACACACACACACACACACACACACACCATACTGGCAAAGATACGACTCCATGTACGCATCTGCATGCATGAGGGTTTTATATGTGTGTGTGTGTGTCTCAGTGTGTCTGCCAACACTAAGCCTCTTGCTCTGAGATTAGCACTAATTTCCATTTCTGCCAAAAAACTGAAGAGGAAGAAGAAGAAGAAGAAGAAGAAGAAGAGGAAGAAAAGAAGGAGGAGAGGAGGGTTGACACCATTCAGATATTTTATGAAAAGAGAAGGAGAGGCGAGGCGGGGAAATAGAGCAAACACAGATAAAAAAAAAAGATGATGAAAGGTGAAATATCATAGGAATGTGTTTGTTCAGCGGGTTGTGCTTTGAAATACATGGATTCCCTTTACTGAAGGAAGAGAAAGTACACAGAAATACATCTTTAACTTCATGTCCTGAGTGGATCCAATGGATTCTGACTGACAGTGAAGTGGCAGCATGAATTCAGGAAGTCTAAAATGACCTTCTGCAAACTGAATGGACACTAGAAATAAGAGTGTGTGTGTGTGTGTGTCATACTTGAAAACGAGTTGTGTGTGCCAGTGAAGAAACTGTATTCATCTGCGTCTCTATGTGTGTGTGTGTGTGTGTGTAAAGATTAAGCTAATGAGAGCGGAGTAGTCGTTAATCCATCCACAGCACTCGTTCTCTGATGCCTTCTGCAGACCTCACACAATGCGTGTGTGTGTGTGTGTGTGTGTGTGTGTGTTTGTGTTGGGTTAATGGCATTAGAGTGATAGTACCAGACGACTGAACCACTTCCCTCCCTCTCTCTCTCTTCCTCCCTCCATCCACAGCAGATGTGTGACTTCCCACCACCCAAATCCTCGTTAAGTTTCAGCGGATCAAACGGGCTTTGTAATTAAAATCCACCGCGGCAGATTGTACAGTACAGAGAAGCTAATTACTCTGCGAGAATCCATAAGATCAACGCGACGCATGCAAAGCGCTGACCCGACACTTTTTACAGTTACAGAATTTACAGTAATACCATCGTGTACCAGAGAGCTTTGTTCACTAGATGTGTCCGTATTTGTTCACGGAGCATCTCGGCTCATTCAGAAGGTTTATCCTCAGATTTGTTTTCAATGTGTTGTTCAATATGTAAGGGATAATGCCCGACGAGGTGTCCATCATCAGGAATTAATGGACGACGCGGGGGCCTTAGAACCGCGATTAATTCCTGATTATGGACACCTCGAAGGGCATTATCCCGCTTATACCATGGTCACTTGCCAAAGAAAATAAATTAAGACCATTAATTTATATTTTCATGCGTTTTACAATCAAAATATAAAGTTTTTCACAGGCAATAACTTAGTTTCCCTGGTAACGCCTGAGGGTTTGACTAAAACCTGGAACAATCACTGACCTCCTATAAGGTTCTTATGCAACAGAAACGTTGTTCACCTCTCCAGTAAATAGGACGGACCTTAGATACGACTTGGCAACGGGAGATATTCTAGTCCGCTCAGCGGTGAGCCAGAAAGCTAACGCTATGCTAGCAAGATTCAAAGTCGATAACATTGCGTACGGTTGACAAACAGTAAATATAATTTGACAGTATGTTTAACAACAAGACTAGCTAGCTGACCAGTCATGTCATTGTCCCCAAATCAACATCAAGATGTTCACGAACAAATGATCGGCCGTGTGTAACGTTACTGTGGCCGCAGCCTGAAGCAGAGAGCTGAACAGCGAACGGGATGTGAGATTATTCGCTTATGTGATGAAAAAGTATGAGTAAGTTTAGAGGGAAGTGTACTTTCTGCAGCTTGTGTGTTACAGTCTCCATCCTGTGGTGTTCAGAGGATAAGGCACTGAAGGACTGACGGACTGCACTCAGTGCTGGAAATAAACTGTAAACAGAGGCTTTGACTGCGTTCCCGTCGCTATGGTTACGCCAGCTAGCGCATTAATTTAGACGGTGAACAGACAATTTGACTGGAACTACTTAGTAGGTGTCCATATACCAGGGATTAATGTACACCCTGCAGCCAATCAGAATCGAGTATTCCCCCAGACCATGGTATAAGGTGTTTTAAACCGAAAGCAACTGTTAATCAAACCTGTTAATGATCGGTATTCTAATGTAATGTTTTGGGGGTTTTTTTAACAGTAGCCTGCTGATCAAAGTCAAAACTAAAATACTGTTTCTGTCTACTTTTGGAAAGCTGAAATTTTGATTAGCACCACTTTTTTTTTACCTTGATTGAAGGCCAAATACAGTTAATGAAAGGTGATTTCTGCCTAAATATGACTTGATCTCATTCATAAGCTTCATAATGTAAAGATCTGAGCTCACAGGACAGCTTTGAATCCTTTTAAAGGACCATTACAACACAAAATGGGCATTTTCACCTGCCAAAAATTGATCGAAGACCAAATACAGTTAATGAAAAGTGATTTCTGCCTAAATATGACATGACTTGAACTTTACCAAGTTCTATGATTTCCACAGAACTTGGATGGAAGATGGATCTCAGCCCAGGAATAACTTTTGGTGCTGATGCTGATGCTGATGCTGACGAGGGTTGGGGTTTGGGGCAGATAAGAGATAAGGGGATGGAATATGGAACTATTTTATCTACTGAGAGTTGAGTTGAAGATTTACATGACACATATTAATGAGCCGACGAAGGCTTCAGGTGGTTCTAACAGGAATTCTTGGTCGACAGAACGAATGCTGATCTAACTGCCAGAATTCACCAGGATTTGGAGGTCATTACAAATCAATACGTGTATCCTCAGTGTTGCATGAACCACGCTGTGGAGACAAGGTCGCGTTAACTCAGAGCGGTACTATAGACGTCCGATTGTGTCGAGTTGGAGATTCGGCTTTGCACGTCAGCGCTGTACAGTTCGTGTCAGTTCAAGTCGTCGCTTCAGCAAGGTTATCTGACGTCTCGAGGCTGTCAGGTTGAATTTTAAAGCGCCGTGTTCTTGTTTTATGTATCAAAGAAGAATAAAAAAGGAAGAGGAAGGTTAAGCACTCATCCGAACCCTGGTTAGAACGGCAGTCTGGGGAGAATGAGAAGCTATCTGCATGTGAAATTCGTATTTTTTATTTGCTGTTGTTCATCACCAGAAGGAAATTCCACAGTTTACAACACACACACACACACACTGTTTTAGCTAATTATGTTTTCCAAGTACGATGTTCCCTGGAAACTGTGGACAGGCTGCAGAACTCTTCACCTAAAGTACACTTCATCTGTTATAATGAAGCAGATTGAATTTATCCAGGCCGGTGGTAATCTATGTATCCCTCCAGACGTCTATATTTTCACACTGTATTGAATTATGTGTTGTACCGTGCAGTCGTATTGGCTTCTCGCTGCACTCTGAGGACTTCGCTGCTGTGATGATTTATTAAGTGAGCCTTGGACTGTAAGTTCCCGCTCTGCTCATCTGCATTGTGTGTAGCCGACTCCAAACCGTTTCTGCCTCCTCGAAGCTTTGAGGTTTATATGTGCTGCTTTGTGTGAGAGTGACCAGAAAAAGTGATATTTGATTTATTCATTCAGGGAAATGTTTTATTTTTTAGGTTTAGACACTTGGTTGGGGTTAGGAAGAGATCAAAAAAAGTCTGTTTTTTGTTGCCACACACATGGCTGGGATACGTTCAGACTTCCCATCAAAATAATCCACTGTATCATGCTTACAAATGTTGAAACGCCATATGCCTAAAATACCCACTGGTTTCACGCTTACAGTTGTTGAAATGCAGTCTCAAACTGCAGTTACCTTGTTGCCTAACTCCACCACTATCGCCTCCACTGACAGACATGAACATTAGGTCATAACTATGTGATGTGAACGTGATATGACCCTTTTTTTTAAAATGTCAATATGGTACGTAGCCTGTGACACATACAAATGTGGATGTGTGAGTGGTTTACAGAGACATACGGTGCCAACATTTGATCCTGGTGACTTGTCTGCTAATCAAGTGGATTTTATGCCTAAACCTGACCAGACCATAATCACAGCATTGTCTCAACTTAAAGGGATATTCAGTGTAAGTTTAATCCATGGTCTAACACACCTTGACACCGAGTAAGACTCCCCCTCGAGAGGTCAAGTTAGCTGACCGCTAGCTTAGCTAGTTTTAGCAACCTCAGAAAAGACCGCACGATAACAATACACTGCAGCTTATGTCTCCAACTAGAAACCGCCATCAAAAAGCCACAATTAATGGTGAGAACAGCACCAAACTTCAGCAACAGTACATGTACAGTCCCAGCACACAGTACGAAGCATCAAACATCTGCTAGCTTTGCTGGATTTGTATTAAAATCACAGCACAACTCACCCTCTCCTCCAGCAGCCTGCCTGTGTGGGGAAGCCCTGACGAGTCGATTACCGAGTGCAGTAGATTTCCTCAGCTCAAGGATGAAAATGTTTGATTATTACTCCATGGAATGCTCAGTTCTTATTATCGAGAGCTGACAGGGAAAAGAACGGAAGTAATGAGGTTTTCTGAGGTAGCTAAAACTAGCTAAGCTAGCGGTCAGCTAACTTGACCTCTCGAGGGGGAGTCTTACTCGGTGTCACGGTGTGTTAGACCATGGATTAAACTTACACCGGAATATCCATTTAAAACTGAAAATGGAAAGTTAACAGTCTGAACAGTCGTATACAGAAACGTACACTGCCAATGTTCATTCTGCTCATTGGGTCGAAATAAAATAATTAGAAATCACCAACACTGGGTTGCAGAGCAGTGCCTTTACTCAACTGTACTTTTAAACTCTAGTCTGTGTGTGTGTGTGTGTGTGTGTGTGTGTGTGTGTGTGTGTGTTACTCTGTGAGAGGCAGCGTTGCTCCCCAGGTCACATTAGCTCGGCGCAACAAATCCCTGATTCTGTTCTTTGTGCTCGGCGCTGTACGGGCCAATTAACTGAACAAGTGTGGTGTTACGGTGGTTTGCTGCTCTGCACATCTGCACCGCGAGCGTGTTGACGGGTGATAAAGTGCACTGGCTACGCGGCAGGGCTGTGATTAATAACTCTGCCGAACACACACACACACACACACACACACACACACACACACACGAGAGAGAGTCGAATAAGAACCAGAAAACGATGCAGCTGCATTCTGCAAAGTCTCTGTATGTGTTCCTACGTATACGTCTTTCATCAACCTCCTGCTTCTCTGCACATTGGAAGTAATCTATGTTTCAGTACAGCCCAGGAAATTTAAAACCAAAGCTTTTTAACTCTCGCAAAGAAGTGACATTTTGAGTTTCTGCTCACCTGAAAAAGTAAAACTCTGGCTGATTTGATGAATTGCTGTCTGGTGGAGCTGACAGAGGGGAGGCCGGGTGTTCAGGGCAACGCCGGAGGCCACAGTTTGGATCTCATCACATGCCTCACATTTATTTAAAGGTCCACTGTGTAGTGTTTTAAGTAATTTATTACCTCAAATCAGCGTCTTCATTCATAAATAAGTCCTCATTGGTGTAAAATGATCTCTGCCAACAATCTCACTTCTCCTCCTGAGGGAAGAATCACACATTGTGACGTGAAGCAGGAAGTTGGGCGTGAAGAGAAGCAGGGCAGTTTCTGCTTTTCTCCCAAAATCCTCTTCCCGTTTAACATTGGGGCTTATGGGGCAGTTGCTGGAGTTTGTGTCGGTTAGACGCAGATAATTCAAAAACCGTACATCCTCCCGATAAAGTGGACACGTTGCCAGACAGAAGACAAGTGTGGCTACGTTCTTGGAAAATATCAGTATTGTAGTGTGAAATCTGTGGCTAGGATCGTCATCTAAAGAAACATTTTCGGAGAGTTTTTTTCAGGCTCCCCCACTCTGCCAGTTGGTGCTGCGCGAACATTCCGCAATACACACTCATTGAAAATCCTGAATTTTTTCGAAATCACTCATGATCAATTAAGGGTCACCGTTCAAAAACTAAACATCGTAGAAAGAAAGTTCAAATACAACTCAAATAGATAAGACTTGTGCCTACATTTTAAAGTTTGAATGGTGTCTCTAGGTCAAAGTATGCCAGAGCAGGAGATGTTTGAAAAACGTCAATGATTTTGCGACTTTTTTGACCCCGTCCCATTCATTCCTTATGGGAAGTTTTTCATACGGAGGCTTCCATGTCCTTCCGCTCTATAAAAAACGATGAACTGGTGAGAGGGACAAAAAGCTCTACGTGGTACAGATAAGGCTAAAGGCGTTTTCACTCAGAGCCAGCGTGACTGTGGAACGGAGGAGGAGCTTAGCCAGACGCGCTCGTCAGCTGCAGTTTGAAGTCTGTTTGAAATAACGTACCTCATCACCCGAAACTAAACTTGATGAAGTGCTGTTTGAAGACATGTTGTTGTCAGAGCTTCTTGAATCTTGACACGTCCCGCCTGCCGTAGTTCCAACAGGCTGCAACGCACGTTTGAAAACGCGAGGCGCTAGAGAGCAGCATTCATTTGGATGCAGAATAACATTTAACCACTAGATGGGAGAAATAATTCCACAGTGTCCCTTTAAGTCGTTCAAACGTAACCAATCCGTAACCAGAGAGCATCGTGTGTGTGTCTCATACTTACTTACTGTACTTACATGTGTTTCTCTCATATCTCCTCCTCAACCAGTTCACTGTCCTCATGTCAGTGCATCCGTTTTAATTATTTTATTCTTTCTTCTCTCTCCCCCTCAGTCATTATAACAGTGTGTGTGTGTGTGTGTGTTGTTGTGTAGGCAGATGTTTGAGTGCATGTTTTTTCCAGTGCCCTCTGCTCATGATTAAGTGTGTGTGTTGTGTGTCTGTGTGTGTCTGTTGTGTGCGTGGGCGTGTTCTTTGCCTGCAATTTTTCTGAGGATGTGCGTATAACAGCTCTTGTGTATGTGAATGACGCACAACCTTTCTGTGTGTGTGTGTGTGTGTGTGTGTGTGTTCGATGGATAAGAAGTAAATAGAGACAAAAACAGAAGGTGTTTACAAATGATTGCTTTTGTGGCTCCTGAAAAGACAGTTTAAAATCGGATTTAGGTTCCTTTTCTTTTTACCATTTTGATTATTGTACACATGCGTGTGTGTGGTTATGCATTTGTGTGTTTGTGTAAGAGGCAGGAGGCATATGCGTACTGTGTGTACATGTGTGAAATCGAGTGGAGGAGGGCGCCCGGGGCTGAGAATGAAGAGAGGTCGAAGCTGCAGCAACACTTGTACTATGCAGAAGAACTTTATTGTTAGATGAACCTGCTCCAGCCTGAGGTCTTCGTCATGGAAGGTCATCATGAAACACATTCCGAACGACTAGATAATCAATCAGATACGTCCACACACACATAATAATAATAATAATCATAGCTTGTGTTGTGGAATTTCGGCTCGCTTGACCATTCAGGATAACCTGACTCTCGCCAGATGCATTTCGTTCCGCCTAGCTCCTCTCACATCCATCTGGGATCGCTCCCGTTGGGAGGGATTTCGGCACCAGATTTTCAGGTCGAGCCAATCAGGACCGCCGGGCGGGAGTTTCATAGATGTGACGTAGCGGAGAAGCGACTGTTTTGATTCAGACAACAATGGCGACTGGCATCGAGGAAGCAAGCGTCAACATTGATGCTGCTGTTTCATCCATGTTGTCCAATCTACCCAATATTTTTTGGTTAAATAACGTCGCTCTCATCGACGTCACAGGTTGGTTTCGATGTGAGTGGTTGAAGTAGCACGTCAGTAAAGATGACAGACAAGTGGTTTATCCAATCATATGCAAGGATTTTTGATAAGACCCAGCCTTCTGAAACACATCTCCAATGGAGCGATCCCAGATGGATGAGTGGAGCGAGGCGGAACGAAATTCATCTGGCGAGAGTCAGGTTACATTCAGGAGGCATGAAGAAGAAGAAAGCACCCTCCATACATGGTGGAAAGTTACTGCAGAGCTTCTCACCATCGTGTGAGTTTAGATAACCAACAGCTTTGGTTTGTCAGCTGCTTCCAACTGCTAAGTTTGCAAAGACCATGAGAAATATGAACTCATAGATCAAGAAGTCACTATGCCCTAACCTTTATACAGGGTACGTACGAAATCTTATCCTGTGGGGCCTCGTAGATTTTCCTCCCACAGCTTGGATTTATATAGCGCTTTTCATGAGACCCTTTACAAAGTAGAATAAATGCCACACAAAAAGACAAACAAATAAATTGAAGCAGGTAACAAAGAGGGAAGTTAAGACTTAAGAGAGGGTGCAGGCTGTAGTGAACAGGTGGTGTCTGAGGAGATCTCCGGAGACGTAGCGTTGCCAACGGGGCACGACAAAGATGGGTGTGTTTGTGTGGCTTCGGGCCAGTCTTTGTCCCAGACTGTTAAAGAGGCAAGGGGGGTGTCGATATATGCCCATAATGGTCCATAAACTGGAGAATAAGGGGTCGTACTCAGGTTTGTACGGAGGAGGCTGTTATTCTAAATGTGCCGTGGCGACCATAAGAAACACGATGATACGGAAACGTTTTTATAAAGCTCGTAACGTAGAAGCAGGAGGAAACAACAAGCAGTAACATACGTCATAAGAAGCACTAAAAAGGCATATAAATAAATGAAAGATATTTAATGAATACCATCAAAACTCATTGACTGAGAAGTCCACATTCATGCCCCCTGGACAAACACCCAAGATGCATCTCTCTTTTTCCCCGATATTGATCCTGAATTGACGTCACCGACTCTTTTGATCGTCCTGTTCCTTTAAATGAAAAAAGAGAGATAAGATGTGATGATGCTTTTTATTGAAGTCTCTTCCAACAGGACCGGTTACATAAATCCTTCCAATTTTAGCTCCTATGTTCAGTACACTCTTTAATGACTCACATATATATATACAGTACGTTTTCCCACATTAACGCTTTTTTGTTTTACAGTCTTTTAATGCGAGCGGTCGAACCCTTTGGCATTTTATGCACACAGTGAGCGTCATGAAAAATTGATCAGTTTCTCCTGCTTCTGATGAATCGAAGTGTCAAAGACAAACTTGTATCTCCCTCAGGGTCCTGAAATAAAAAGGTTCTTTCTCTTCCACTTCAGGTTTTTTCTTTTATGTTTGGTTTTGTTTACCGAGATTGTTGGTTTGAGAGCCGGGAAGCCTGAGTGGAAACAGAAAGTGCTCCCAGAACTATCTCCGAGAGGAAGCCCTGAGGGAAACGTTATCCTCGTTCACAAGTCGATTACCAGTTTGACTTCTTCCAGTAAGTCTGCGGAAGAAGTAGTGCGATATTATGAAAATAAATCATATTTTTTTCATGGGGACGTGTCTTCTGGTTGGTGGTAATTGGTTGACAGCTGATTGATTTCACAGACAGCGCTGTGTCCTGTCTGCATAAGTTTTAAAGCATTAATTTGTGTTTTGCAGTTTGCGGTTGTTAACGAGCCTCAGAGGATTCTGTTGGACTTGAGCGAGAGGAGCTGCGCGACATGTTTATTGATTCATTTATAAGTGAAACGGGAGCGATGGATGACATTTTGAATGACATTTTAGGGTACATGGGGCATCAGAATCAGACTGATGAAAGGCCTGCCTCCTCCCTGGATTGTCAAGCTCAATATCTGAGCGTCTGATTCGCCTGAAAATGAGCCTGTGGTTTGTTATTTTAGACGCCTTTACGTCTGCGCTCTTCTCAGTTCTCTTACAGATGATATGGTGTTTTATACTTCAGATTTGGCTAATGTTTATCCAGTGGGTTACTAGTACCACCAGTGGGAATTAACACCAAAATCTACATCTGTGCAGCTCTCAACTTTTTTTTTTAAAGTAAACTGTGTCCCAGTTCAGCGACTGGATCTTTTTTTAAGTATGTGTCCTACAAAACTAAGACCAAAGCAAAAGAGTGAAGCATATTTTTGCTCTCACATTCATTAGGAGACAAACTTTGACATCCTTTAATAGTTAAATATAAACCCCTGGCATCAGAAATGTGCCCAAATCAGGAGCGGTCACACCTGAAAGCACTACGGTACGCTCTCACAAACGCCACAAGCTCTCAATCTTTTTAAATTTATGGAAAGATAGATGAACATATTGTTAAAATGTGTGCTACATGACCAGAGAAAACAGAGAAAAGGCACTGTGACATATCCATTTGCTCCAAAGAAAACCCACAACTGCGACTTGGGTGGTGCTTGGTTTTGGCTCGGAGTCTGTTTTGAAAGAGGAAACAATTTGGCAGCCAGCTGGTAACAAACAATGTCCTGTGAAAGCTCAACAGTACACTAAAATATGTTTCTGAGAACATTTTTTCAGTTCAGAGTATCTGATCTAAGACTCATCTCACGGTAATACCGAATTTCACCACTAGCTGACACACATGACTCAGCTCCTCCAGAGAAGAGCCCATGAATGACAGCGGCGCTACAGTCCATCATGTCAACTGTTACACATCGTGTTTTTACGTCTCACAACGACAACTCAGCTAAATTTCTCTTATTCTACAAATCTCTATTAAAATAAGAGTGTTTTCCACAACACACTCCTGCAAATGTTTCACAAAAAAGCCTCGTTAAGAAATGGAACGTTTCTGTCCACTGAGACTCTACAAATGGGGAAAAACAACAATTACTACATTGTTTTCTGCACATAACCAATCTCCACCTCTTTTTAAACTATCACAACAAGCACAAAACAAGAATCCTTAAAGGGATATTCCGGAAAATCATACATTTTCATCCTTGAGCTGCGGAAATCTACTGCACTCGGTAATCGACTCGTCAGGGCTTCCCCACACAGGCAGGCTGCTGGAGGAGAGGGTGAGTTGTGCTGTGTTTTTAATACAAATCCAGCAAAGCTAGCAGATGTTTGATGCTTCGTACTGTGTGCTGGGACTGTACATGTACTGTTGCTGAAGTTTGGTGCTGTTCTCACCATTAATTGTGGCTTTTTGATGGCGGTTTCTAGTTGGAGACATAAGCTGCAGTGTATTGTTATCGTGCGGTCTTTTCTGAGGTTGCTAAAACTAGCTAAGCTAGCGGTCAGCTAACTTGACCTCTCGAGGGGGAGTCTTACTCGGTGTCAAGGATTAAACTTACACCGGAATATCCCTTTAAGTCCTCAACTATAGGGTTACACATGGTAATAAGAAGAAGTAATGCAGAGGCTTCACATAGAGGGATTCTGGAATATTGATTTATTTTTCTTTCTCTGGCAACTGTTTTTCTAAATGTGAAATAAACAGGCTGGAAATGAGAAAAAAAAAACCACACTGCACCTAAAATAGTCTGTTGCTACGTGGGTGTCGGTCCATTCAGTATCACTGTAACACCGAGCGAACTCCTCCAGCGCGCTGCATCAAACTCTGAGAGAGAATATTAGTTCATCTGTCTTCCGAAAGTCACTGTTGGCAAAACATAACGGCAGTCGTGAAATGTGTGCTTCATTTAAAGTGGCATTTCCCGCAAACGTTGCTCTCTTCTGCAGCTCCCCTCCCTCCCTCCCTCCCTCGCTCATCCTCGCACTCTTTCATTAGCCGTTACCTGTCGTCTCCCACCTCTCTCTGAGCCACCTCTCCTCATCCTCCTCTCCTCTCTGTGCACTGTAATCTCTGACTCCGCTCTCATCACACTGCAACTAAACAGCTTTATTCCTTCGCCTCACTTTCTCCCCCCTCTCCTCGCTCTCGTTCTGCCCTCATGTCTCCTCTCGTCTGTTGTCCACAGTTTTCGTTCCTCCTCTCTCAACCTCCTGCCTCTTCACAGCTCGGATGTTCACTTTCTCTTTCTCCCTCCACCTCTCCCATCTTTCCCTCTGCTTTCCCTTTTTCAACACTCCCCCCCACCTCCCTGTCCTCCTCCATCACCCCCCCCTCCTCCACCGCTCTATTCTTCTCCTCCTCTGCCGAGCCCAGCCGTTTGCCGCTTTGATCTCTCTGTTACTTTGTTAAAGCTTCACCCTCCAACCTCTTCTACACCCCCTCAACAACACGGTTACCATGACACTGGTGGAGACAGAGCGGAGAGACAGTGGCAGGAAAGATGATTGTAAAAAAAAAATTCAGGGCCGTGCATGAGATGATACGGAGCGAGCGGGGTTTTAATTGAAAGAAAAAGAGCGAGCGAGAAGATTAGCGGTGGGGGCGAGAGACAACAACAGAGGAAATGAAAAAATAGAGCCGGAGAAAAGAGAGGGTTTGAGGAACAAACCGATGGAGCGGTATAGATGTATTATTATATTACTTTAAAGAAGTTAAACGGATCATTTACGGAGGTATACATTGTGTTAGGAATGTTAGGGTTTGCAGAGGGAGATGGTTAAAGGAATGTCTTATAATCATCAAGTTGAAGGCTCAGGCAGGTGGCTCAGCAGGTGTCGCTTCAGGGACTCAAATTGGCGTCAGCTGAGGCTTTGGTGAAAGCCCTTGGAGGGATCCACAGTGGAGTGAAGGCTGGAGGCAGAAGTGCTGCAGGCTGGGTGGCAGGGAGGCAACGGAGCTCGAGGAGAAACAAAGTTAGTCGAGCAAGAAACACAGTGACACAAGAGGTAAAAGTCACAGGTAGCAGCTCCAGCTGAGAGACCACGTGTCCCACATCAAGGAGGCGAGATAATCCGGCAGCGAGTGGAGAGAAGACCAGAGTGTTTGAGATGATCAGATGCTCTGCAGGTGTGTGAGAGGCAGCAGCTCCGGCCGTCAGGAGAGCCACGCCCGGCCTCTGGAGAGCACGACACGAGAACGAAACGACAAGAAAAGCCACACCAGAAGTCAAAATAATGGCAAGGAAAATGAGAGAGCCAGTTTTCAGACCAGGAGTCAGTATTTCATTGTTCCTCCGTTATCTTAAGCAACACACTTCCCACTAACGCTGTTTTATGTCTGAATGCTGGCGACTGAAGGGTCGTCTCACGCTGTGTCGCTTCAGGACCATCATTGCAACTAACCAGTCGGGTTTTTTTAACGCTGCAGATTTGCAATTCAAGGAAAAAGACAGTCAAAATACACTTACCGGAGGAATTATCCTCTTGTTTTACATTGTGAAAGCTTGAATTTAACCATTTGAACCATGTTGTTCTGAAGTATTTTGGTTGCTTAAAGCTGCTGTAAGTGATATATTTTCTTCTTAAACTTCCCAAAACCTAACTTGTCTCAAAATAATAATACTTACTTTACTTACTTAGGCCTTTGTATTCCTTTCGGGACATAGGCCATTGATGAATCGTTTCCACCCCATGTGGGGTTTCTTTTTCTTCATCAATGTTTCTGTAATCAGTTGAATCCACTTCACGGGTGATTGGCCCATGAGTTTTACCATTGCCCTATTGGCCAGCTTGACCTGTTTCCACCTCTCACGACGGGGACGTTAGGGTTGGGTTTTGAGAGGCCAAAATAATAATGAACAGCGTAATCATATGCACGTTCCACACACAAGTTGAAATAACGTTGAAGTACTTCAGCATGGTGATGCTTTGAACAAAATGCTAATGTAAGCATGCTAACATGTTCACACTGACAATGCTAACATGACAAAGCTGCACAAAACTCTCATGGCAATCAAACACATTTCTTTATGACAATTAAGTATTATTTGATTTGTTTTCCGGTCGGAGCATTTTGCTTGGCTGCTGTATTTTTCGGGTCTTGCTGAGACTTGATTTGAAATTGTGGTTGAGCTGTGAATAAAAACAGCACTCAGAGCCGCTCTGTGGAAAGTAATGCAGTTCCATTAAATATGTAAGATTTGGGACCAAAGTTGGCGGACCGGCCGACTGACTGACTGACTGAACGATCAGCCGATCGATACCGCCGTCCTCTGAGCTCTGCTGCCAGTGCGACTCAAACAAAAAGGTTACTACGGGTAACGCAGAAGACAAGCAGGCAGATTATTCTCCCTCGAATATGAATGAGAAAAGATAGAGAAGGATAATGAGAGTTAAAGGAGGGTTTATGATTCTTTTAAAAAGACAGAAAATGATGGATGGAGAGGGAATAAAGAAGCCGGGAGAAAATCCATGAAATATAGAGGAAGGGGAGAAAAAAAAATCTGTGTGTGTGTGACAGAAGAGAAAGAAAAGTGGAAGTGGAGAAGAAGGCAGGAAAAAGACAGCGCAGAGGAAGAATACGAGTGTGAGTAAGAGAGAGAGAGAGAGAGAGAGAGTGTGAGGAAGCTTAAATTCACACTACTTCCCACACAGAAAGACGGAAAG